>JAQYXR010000983.1:0-46302 GCA_030545055.2 Neoaliturus tenellus
TATTTATTTTAACGAACAAACAATTTGTAATTGGGGAAATGACTTTTTTACACACTGTATGTCGTAACTACAGTAACACAAGAATATAAAAATAAACCAACTAGAATACTGTACTGTGTTGAATATTTTGGGAAAAGGAAAGATCTAAAGATTTCAGTTGTGAAACGGAAAGATTTAAAGAATTCTCAGTCAGTGCTCTATTCAGTATTTAATAAACGTGCTACCAACGAAACCCATTGACGTTGTTACAAGATTCATAAGAGTTAATGTCAACGTACAGATCAAAAAGTTCAATGAAGAACACCTCTTAATCCCTTTCATCGTAATATTTTATACATGAACGGTTTAATAGATTAGATTGGCACAAAGTAGCAACTCCAATTATCATTGAATAAGACCCTAATAGCCTACTGAACTATTGCATTGGCTCTCATGTTCAAGTACTATCACCCATGTGAGATAAGCACTGATTTTATTACAAGAAGTGAGTTCTGTCTGCTGTTTAACTAATATTTAAATTCTTGCTATCAAAACCGAATCCTTCATTGGATGTAAAGAAGACTCAATAGCATTATAGCTATTTAGCATGGCTGATTAAGTATTCTCCTACAGCATTAAGCTGTAGCGTGATCTTTATTAGATCTGTTTGATTGCCATATGTTGTAGAACTACTTTATCTAGTTTTCATCCTTAAAAAAAAAAGTTCTCATTATACTAAAAAACACAATATTTATCAACAGAAAGTTTATTTTACTCTTGTATTTTTAAACTGCTTGGAATTTAAATTTTTCAATTCAAACAACTCTAATTAATTAACAAGTATAGCAATTTTTAGAAATGTTTTCTTGGTTGGCACGTAAGCAATTTCAAGAATTACCATTCTTCATCAAAAGGAATCTGTTTATTGATGCTTTTCTCAAATGCATCCTTCTGATTAAAGGGATGTGGGCCAGGTAAATACCGAGGGGGTAGGTATTTATAAATTGGGTACTTTTCCCTGGCCCAGATAAATATCCAAAAACTGGGTATTTATAATTTTTATTGAATTTAGAGAAGATTGAAATTTCTGTTTGCAGTTATTATCTTGTATGGACTATAAATATATGATAAAATGTGTTAAAAAAATCACAAACATCATATAAGTGACATAAACGACCCAGGTCCCAGTCAATTAGAGAAAAAATGGTAAATAGTTTGTTCCAAAATATCCCTCAAATTATACAATGACAATAATAACATATTCAGGGGGTAGGGGGCCCAGTTGTCATACATTTCCTACTTTTCAATAGAAGAGTATGAATTTTCCTACTTTTAGAAAATTTGTCCTACTTTCCTACTTGTTCAGGTCTGTTTTCATATTATTTAAATTTTGTTATTCAGAATGAAAAGTTTTTAAGAGCGTGTGAAATTTTTTAAGACCTTGAGGTTCTAAATACAAAGCTGTGTAAATCAAACATTTCACTTTAATCAAACTTTATAATTTAGGGTACCAGGAATTTCTATGAAAATGTCAAATAAAATTTTTTACTGTACTTTGGCTTGTTAACCGCTTTCCGCCTTAATGTTTACCCATATTCATTTTAGTATTGTAATAGATTGTTGTACTAAGTTTGTCATAGAGAATCAAAGTACAAAAATATATTTCAAGACATGTAGGTGTTTTAAAAAGGTGACTTTTTTTAAAGAGGCATAAATTATAAAACAAACAAAATTTTAGCTAAATTTTTACAAAACTCAAAAATGTTATAACAATTTATTTCCTAACTACAATAGGCTACCAATATTGCAAACACCCATAAACAATGAGTTGAATGAATTTTTTCTTAGGTTTTATTATAATAAATGTTATTTAATAAATTTTCTACCGTCACAAGAGTTACATCTGCTAACAAAATAAACAGCACAATTAACTTATAAGCCCTTCGGAAAAAAACTTTACCAATATTATTTCCTTATCTCCTTTTGGTGCTTATAGCATTGGCCTCTAGTTATAATCTAATTAAGTAATTTATTTTGATAGCAATACTTTGGTGACCAACAAAGTTATTAATGTGAACGCTCGTCCAAAAGGTTTGAGCGAGTAAAGTGCATCGAAAGAGATTTTTAAAACCATGGGAATCCCTACCATATGCCTTACCAAGTATAAACTTCTTAATAGAAACTCAGTTCTAGTCTTGATATTTTCCATATCAAGGAGGTATGGAAAATACCTCCTGGCGGAGGTAGAGTCTGCAATACCTCCACCATCTTGGATTTTTAATCCCATAAGAACAATGTTAAATTTGAAACACTACTGCGAGTTTGTTTTTTCGTCAGAAAATTTCAAACTTGATATTATTTTAAATGTCACCATAGTATCTTGTGCTTTGACGTGATAGAAAATTAATCTAAAAAATTATCTACTTTAATAATGAATAAAATAGAAATATAAATTAACACCTTTGTTTTCCTGGGTTTGTTGAAAATCTATCTACGTCAAGCAAACCATCATACTATTATGGTGAACAAACTCCCTCCCTCAGGGGCAGTGGGCTTTCCACTGTACGGGTGTTTCTTGGCGACCCCGGGGTACCTGAGCCAAGCTGTGAGACCCTCCTCACAGTTCTTCCCGAGCTAGGGCCTTTCTTCTCATCTTTCAGGTCTTAGCTCACCGTCTTTATTCTTTCCTGAGCTAACCTTGCTCACCTTCTTGTTTTCGACCCCGAATCAAGGGTGTCTTTCCACCTTCTTTCGACCGGCGCACGCTGGGGGGTCCTGGGAGTGTCCCTGTTGTGTTGCAGGGACTGATGTGTGCCTCGCACTGCCGATGGTCTCCTCCAGTGTGTCGTCAGAAGCCAGCCGCTTCGGACCTTAGTCAGGAAGTGCGGCATGGATGCAGAGATCGGACTCTGCATTGCCACGGTGCGACCCCCAGCACGTCCGGCACATTTTGTGTATCGGTGCTGGGCAAACGGAGGTTTCGGGCCCCAGAGTCCTGGGGTAGGGGTGTCTTATCTCCTACGGGGGGTAGACCTCCGAGGGTGTACCCGCTCCCGGCCAATGAAGGGCCGCCTCTTGCCGCACGATGCGCTGGTGAAACAAAAGTATGGATTTTCAAAACCAAAACACGAAATTAAAGGAGAATGAGCAGGCCGCCTTTAAGCGCAGCTCAAAACTGCAGAGGTCTCCGACCTCGAAGACTGGGACGCCGACGGGGGGAATTAAAGCCTCCCCTCCGCCGATCCCGTTCAAGGCTGCTGGTGTCGCCGGATCGTCGGCCGTAACCGGAAAGGAGAAGGATGAGGTTAAGCTGGGTATGGGGGTGACTGAGCCGGTAACACCTCTAGCCGGGATGCAAGGAATTCCTCCCAGGAAGAGTCCTCTTCGTCCGGCATTCGAGATGCAAATGCTTCGGCAGCAGCAGGACGATGCCAACGAGGAGGAAGACTCATGTCTGAAGAAAATGAACGATCTTTTGAAGGAGATGGCCAAGGCTCTCCTTATTCAGAAGAACGTCAACAAGGCGATTAAGGACGGAATTCCAAAACTCGAGGATTTCCTTGGCGAAATCGAGGAATGCCGGAAGATCAGGCTGAAGGCAGTGAAGCAGGAGCGCGACGTTATGAACCGAGTTATGTCTGCTTCGCCTCAAGCTCATCTGGCTGAGTCCCAGACTCAAGCCAGAAAGCGAAAGAAGAGGCAGAGCGGTTCTTCGCCGGAAAGCCCTGAGCTTGTTGAGGTGGACTCAGTGCCGAGACCGGTTTTTGTCACTGCGGCATCGCAGACATCTCCTGTCCAGGCTACTCAATCCGCCCCGGGCGCTGTCGCGATTCCAGCGGCTACTCCTGCAGAGGTTCCTGCTCCGGCGGCTAATCCTGCCTTGGCAGCAAACTCTGCCTCAACACCTTTGGGGGGCTGGAAGACGCGCCTGTCTAAGAAAGAAAGGAGGAGGCAGAAGCAAGTGGAGGCAGCTTCGAAAAGTGCGTCGAGGGTGGAGCGGACGCAAGTCTCAAACCCGGTGGGGGAGGCCTCTGGCAAGTCTGTCAGAAAGCCTAAACAACCCAGGCCTAAGAAGCCCAGGACGGAGGCAATCTTGATCAAGCCCTTAGGGGGGCGATCTTTTGCTGATGTTCTGGGTCAGATTAGATCGCAGGCCAAACCGGAAGAGACCGACACCGTTATCAAGTCTATTCGGCGAACCCAGAACGGGGATGTCCTCCTCGAACTGGGGAAGTCGAGTGACAAGATCGGTTTTGCCGCTTCCCTCAAGACTGCACTTGGGGACAAAGGCTCCATCAAGGCCCTAGAACCGAAATGTTCGGTCGAGATTCGGGACCTTGATGCCCTCTCCACCGAAGATGAGGTGACCCGTGCGATCCAGGTGGCACTCCCGGAGATACCGGCTGATGGAGTGAGGGTATGGCTGACAAAGCCTAACCGAAGTCAACTCAGGATGGCTGTTGCTGAGATGGGCGAAAAGCACGCCAATAAGCTGCTTAGCCTTCAGCACCTCAGAGTCGGTTGGGTCAGTTGCAGGCTCAAACGGAGGGTGGTAGTTTCGAGATGCTTCCGCTGTCTCGGTTTCGGCCACTCCTCCCGAAACTGTAACGGGCCCGACAGGAGTGCCAACTGCTTCCAGTGTGGAGGCCAGGGCCACAAACGCAAGGAATGTTCCTCGAGCCCATCCTGCTTCCTCTGCAAGGATTCAGGCTCCAGTGCCCTCGGTCACTTACCCGGGTCTGGTCAGTGCGGTGCCTTCAGAGCCGCACTTGAACAGGCAAAAGGCAGCGGCCGGTAATTCGCATCCTCCAGGCCAATCTTCATAGATCCTGGGGAGCTGATAACCTTCTAGATCAGCTCGCCCGAGAACTTGGTGCTGACGCGCTCCTTATCAGCGAACAGTATCGGGACAGAGACCCAAACATTTGGATCTCCGACAGCCTCGGTACTGCTGCATTTTGGGCGCGTAATACACAGGATGTCTTGGTGCGGAGTCACGGGCGCGGCCGAGGATTCGTCTGGGTTCGGTGTAGGGACGTGACTATCTTCAGTTGCTACCTCACACCCAACGAGGCCGTCCAGGACTTTCGCGACAAGATAGATAGCCTAGAGGAGTGCGTTCTCGGCACCACCGGGCATGTCGTCGTTGGTGGCGATTTCAACGCCAGGGCCGTCGAGTGGGGAATGCCCTCTACCAGCTCCCGGGGGAAATACATCCTGGATTTCATCGCCAGGGCCGGTCTTGTCGTCCTCAACCAGGGCGACACACCTACTTTTCGGCGCCCCGGGCAGAGAGGCACGATCCCTGACGTCACCTTTGCATCTGAGTCGCTCCTTCCGAGGATCTCTGGCTGGAGGGTTGTCGAGGACTACACGGGTAGCGACCACCAATACATCGTGTTTGACCTGCATGATCAGGCAAATCGTCGAGTTTCCGCATCTCGGGAAGGGCCACGCCGGTGGAACACCAACAAACTGGACGTGGTCAAGTTCACCGAAGTCATCTCTCGGGGAGCGCAGGGGAATCCTGCGCTCCCCAGGATGGAATGGTGAGGCTGGAGCCGAGGCACTAGTAACATCCACGATGGAACTTATCGTCTCGGCCTGCGACCAGTCTATGCCGTGAAGGAAACCCCGACGCGACAAACAACCCGTTTACTGGTGGACTGAAGAGATTGCGGAACTCAGAAGAACATGTTTAAGAACTAGACGAGCCGCCACTAGAGCGAGAATTCCCGCAGACAGAGTTCGTAAGTCGGAGGCCTATAAAGCTGCGAGAAAATCTCTCCGCCAGGCGATCAACAGGAGCAAGGCGAATAGCTGGAGGAGACTTCGTGACGACGTTGATTCCGACCCGTGGGGCCTGGGTTACAAACTTGTAACACAGAAACTCGGCGCCCGCTCTCCACCTTCCATCATGGAGGGCGCCACCATGGGGAGGATCGTCGTTGCGTTGTTTCCTGAACATCCACAGCGACCGCCGGTTGACTTCGGACGGGTAGAGGACGTTCCACTTTTCACTTTCGAGGAGCTGGAAACCTCCGTTCTCTCCCTGAAGAGCAACAAGGCTCCTGGCCCGGATGGGATTCCCAGTGAGGCTTTAAAGAAAGTATTTTTAATCAACGCTGACTTGTTGTTGAGAATGTACAATGCCTGTTTGGTAGAAGGGGTGTTTCCGGCTCCCTGGAAAACAGCCAGGCTTGTACTGATCAGCAAGGGCAAAGGTGATCCCGAGCTGCCGTCGTCCCACAGGCCTCTCTGCATGTTGGACACGGCTGGGAAGCTGTTCGAGAAGCTGATCCGTTCCCGCCTGACTTCTGCCGTGGAAGCTGCCGGGGACTTATGCCCCCGTCAGTACGGCTTCAGAAAGGGACGGTCAACGATCGACGCTGTCACCGAAGTTCAGAGAGCTGTGGAGAGAGCCGCGAGCCACAACCATTTCTCCCGCCGAGTAGTGCTTCTTGTTACGCTTGATGTCAAGAATGCCTTCAACTCGGCGAGGTGGGTCGATATGTTGGATGCGCTTCGCAACACCTTTCGTATTCCTGCATATCTGTTGCGGCTCGTCGAGGATTATCTACGCTCTCGAAGCCTGATTTATGACACGAGGGACGGAACGCGGACGATGGAAGTCACTTCTGGTGCCGCACAAGGTTCAATACTCGGCCCGGATCTCTGGAACGTTGCCTATGACAGCCTCCTGAGGTCCGAGATGCCTGAGGAAACCACTTTGGTTGGGTACGCCGATGACGTCGCAGCTCTCATTGCTGCACGCAACGTTGAGCTGGCCCAACTGAAGTTGAACCGAGTTATGCGGGTGGTCAACAACTGGATGTCCGATCACGGTCTCTCACTTGCTCTCAGTAAGACGGAGATCGTGATTCTTACGAAGAAGAGGATCGACACCGTCGTCCCGTTTCGAGTGGGAAGGGAGGTGGTCACATCAACTCGTGCCGCCAAATACCTCGGGGTTATGGTGGACACCAAGTTAAGCTGGAGGGATCAGATCTTCCGTACGGCGGACAAGGCCGCTAAGGTAGTGACTTACCTTAGTAGGCTGATGGCCAATGTCGGGGGTCCCCGATCCAGCAGAAGACGTCTGTTGATGTCCGCGGTCCAGTCCGTGCTTCTTTACGGGGCAGAGGTGTGGGCAGGCGCTCTAGATAAGGAGTGCTACAGGTTGCGACTCGCCCGGGTTCAGCGTCAAGCTGCGCTCCGGGTGTGTTCCGCCTACCGGACAGTGTCCGAGCCTGCCGTCCTGGTGGTCGCCGGAGTCATCCCTGTCAAGCTCTTGGCAGGGGAGAGGAAAGCGATTTATCAGAGACAAGGCGAGATCGGCAAGGACACGGCAAGAACAGAAGAGCGCTCCCGAACCTACCAGCAGTGGCAACACAGCTGGGAGCACGACACCCGAGGACGATGGACTGCGCGACTTATCAAGCAGGTCCAACCATGGGTGGAACGGCGGCATGGGGAGGTGGACTACTACCTGACCCAATTTTTGACAGGTCACGGCTATTTTCGGTCGTACCTGAACCGTATGGGAAAGACCGGTTCACCGGACTGCATTTATTGCCCGGGTGTTCCCGACGATGCGGAACACACATTCTTCCGCTGTCCCCGTTGGGAAGGGCCCCGCCTGGAGGCCACACAAATCTTTGGTGCATTTTCGGTGGACTCGGTCTGCCAAAAGATTTTGGAGGATGAGGGCAACTGGGATTGTTTGTCACAGTTCGTCCGGGGCATCCTCCTGGAAAAGAAAACCGATCTGGACCGTGAAGTGGCCCAGATCCCTTGATCGAGCGGCTGGATAAGGAGCGAGCCCCACGGGCGTAAGCCAAATTTAGGCCTAGCCTGACGTAATGTGACAAACAATTCCAGGTTAGATTCCTAAAGAGTAGAGGAGGTTTTTTAGTGGGTAAACTCGTTTTTAGGGGAGCCCCACACTACAGGCTGGCCACCTGTGTGCGTAATGCATTTTTCCGCCTCTCCCTCAAAAAAAAAAAAAAAAAAAAAAAAATGGTGAACAAACTCAAGTTTCATGAGAAACCGATGCAAGATTATCGAGATACAGTGTTTCAAAGAAACCTATATTCTATGAAATGAATCTTCAATTTGACTCCCCAAGGCGGGCGAGCTGGTAGTTTGAGACGTTAGTGCAACACTGCGCCACCGTCGCGGGGCTAGCGTCGTCTGTGTGCGGATGGCGCGGCGAGAACTTTTAAAAACGCCCCCTCGATACAAGCACCACACTACTTCAATTTCAACAACTCGACCACAAGATGTTTATCAGATTTGTAAATTATTGGGTTCCAGCCCTTTCTAAGATTTGGCTAAGATTCAACAATGCTTCTTGAGCCGCTTTCCCCAAACAATTTAAAACTACATTTAACTTAAACGTAGTTTAATTCAATACTAAAAATATGGTCAAATTTGGGTTAAACTCAGTTAAGCTTAAACTGACTGGGAAAGCGCCCCAAAGTCACATTATCATATTAATAGGCAAGCATGTTTCTTTTCGTCCTTTTTTCTCAGCTTGTGTGCATCCTGGAAGAAAACCGCGAATGCCGTTAGAAAGGTAGTGTCCTGAAGATGAGAAGAATACCATTATAATTTACATCAGCCACCAGATTATTTAAAAATAGTTGCAGGTTTTGTCCAGGACTTGCCTAGCTTAGTATTTGACGAAATGTCTAACTAAATAAACAAACAACGCTTATCAGTTTCACCGTCTGCTTCAAGGGGGTTCACTATTGTAAAGTAAAAATTGAATGTTTCCCAATGTCAAAAACATAACTCAGTTCTTTACAATTACAAGGCACACAAGGTAAAATTATTGACATTTTCTTACGATTCCATTTGATTGATCACTATGGTTTTTATCATCGATGTAATTTATTTGGAAATATGTCTTAAATATAACTGTGGACGGGAATAATTTTTTTTTTGTTTTGTTGAGGGGATGGTATTTTTTATTTCCCGTTCTAAATTCGGTTTGGGATTGGGATGGTATTGCTCTTCTCTCAGCTATCGGTAAATATTAATTTAGACTTTTACCTGAGTGTTTTACAGAAACAAATTAATGTTAATTAACAAAGAAGACATTTTTATAACTATTAATCTACAGTCTTGAATAACAGTGCATACTGCTTATACAAGTACCAAGTACAAGATTATTAACCCAGTTCCAGATCTAAAATAAATTTGTTTTCGATTAAAATTTAAATTCCTATAATGTTAGTGCAATTTGTTGAAGGAAGCTCGCATTTGGTGCCTACGTGTCTAGTACTAGTGTTAAGCATGATTTTGGCTTCTCGTTGTTGCTTATATGGTCCATGTTTTTGTTTTATTTTTGTATATTTTTCATCCTATTGTGGCCCAAATTCATAATTTTATCTTTATTTAAGGGTATTTTTCACATTTCAAGATCCTACTTTTGTCCTAATTTTGCTACTTTTTATGGCTATGAAAGTGCTGGGCTCCCTGTATCATTAAAACTTGCTCAATTTCATGAATAGCCAAAACATGTGGGTATTTATGAGTTTTGGGTATTTACCCGTTTACCCTGAGTTTTAAATTCCCGGGTAGTTTACATCACTCCTCCTGATGTTGAATGTCCTCCTGTATTTTGTTTCTTGCGACATTTGTTGTCTTATGAATAGGCATAAGATTCATTTTAAAGATCTCATTTCAGTATTGTGTTCATTTACTGGCTGGGTACCGTAACTGAATTGTTATAGTGCTCGCCTTTGAATCCAAAGGTTGCAATTCGATCCTGAGAAAAGTTAGTGGCTTTTTTTAAAGGTTCGATTCCAGAACCAGTTGCCATTTGTCATTGGGCTTTTAATTAATGATGCTATCTAACAAATGGTTGATGTTACATAAAGTTTCCATATCAAACAGTATGAACTTACTAGATAGACAACTAGATACAACTGGATACAACTGGATATGAACTTATCCAGGCTATAGACAACTGGCAGCCTTTAATTATAGTTATGTCTCCAGACTTAAGTCCTACTGTATTCCCCATAGAGGAAATTTGCCAACTCCATGCCTGGAAAATTCAACATTGACTGGGGAAATTTGTTGAATTGGCTCAAGTGATACGGAATTCATTTTAATTTGATATAAATTATTAAGAACAGTTTTGTATTTACTGAGAACTGAGCGTTTCAATTGTGTATTAATATACTCGATTAGTTCAAAGATATTGTTTGGCAGGCAACAACAAAGTCATAATTTTAAAGGAAAAGCAATGCAATTTTGAAAAGGTGGTATAGACCAACAAGAATGTACATACTTGTAGACCAACGCGGCTCGTGCTTGAGTTGTGTCCACTATTTGCAGTCGCTATGATTTACTACAACTCTCGTCTACTTAAAAGCTTTTCTGCAGTCTTCACATTTCACGGTTTTATTTGTGCTCCCTCAGGAATAATGCAGAACAATAGAAATCTTACACGTGTTCAATTCATATTTTTAATCATTTACCAGTCAACTCATATATTCATATTGTTATTTTGTAACATTCTTTAGTAATGATAGCTGTGATATGAAGTAGTTTTGGTGTTCCCCAAGGCTCAATTTTAGGTCCCTTATTATTCATATGCTATTTAACAGGCATACCAAATATAATTGATAGTCAACATAATAAAATTTCATTGTATGCTGATGACACTAACTTGATTGTATCTGGTTCTAATACAGATACAATAGAAAAATCTTCAAACAAAGCATTATCGGCTTTAAATGATTTCTTTAACAGAAGAAATTTGCTGCTTAATCCCAAAAAAACATGCTTAATATCATTTAAAACAAAACAATCTAAGTTCAATTGTGAACCAAAAATCTACCTTAACAATCAAAAATTGAACTTTGTTAACCATTCAAAATTTCTTGGGCTAACAGTTGATCAAAATTTAAGTTGGGACTTGCATATAGAAACAGTATTATCTAAAATGACAACTGGTCTGTATGCTTTGAGGAAAATGGCTACAAAGTGTAATTTGGAAACTTTAAAATACATTTATTTCTCACTAATTCAATCTCATTTTTACTATGGCATAAGCATATATGGAGCAACAAAAAAGAAAAATTTAGATAATATTGTAAAATTACAAAAAAAAGCTATTAGAATTATGTTAAATCTAAAATGGAAAGACTCAGTCAAACACATATTTCCCAAGCTCAAAATTTTAACCGTTTACAACATTTATATTTTAGAGACGGTTTTTTTGACATTGAGTCTGGATCTACGAAATGCTGTCAATCATAAATATAACACGAGGCACCGAGAATTAACTGATAAACATTCATTGGAATTTTTCAAGAAAAAAACATCTTACATGGGATCAAAATTTTTAAGTTACATTCCGGCAGAAATAAAGAATATTAAAGAACTGACAAAACTCAAAAAAGCTCTTAAGTCATATTTAATGAACAAGCCAGTTTATTCATTTAATGAATTTTTTTCTCAGGAGTCATAGTTTAATTTATATTATTACACTGTAACTATATTTAAGAATATTTATGTTTTAATTCAAGACAATCTTTCTTGTTTTGTATATCTCCATCTAATGTGTGACACTATTCTGTCTGTATATTTGTACAGCAATTGAATAAAGATATTTGACTATGACTATGACTAGTAATACATTTATATTACCCCCAAACCCAGCAACCTATATAATCAGCGAATTTCCATTTCTCAGTGGAATTTTTGTATTTTACTATTTCCCATGGAATTGCGTATGAAGGTTTTCCTGTCATATATGGGTTTAGTAAACAAATATTACTTGAACCCCACCTAGTCAATATACATTACCAAATCTTATCACACTCCATTATTTTATTTTTATTTACCCCATATATAAACCATGTGGGGAGGTATGTAGGTTTGCCACCATATGGGCACTGTAAGCAAATATAAGTTAAACCCTTCATAGTTTCATACCAAATTTCAACAATCCAAGTCAATAAATAAGCAAGATAGAGAGGGTTTTGTTGATTTCTTATAAGAATAACATGGGAAACATATTTTTTATTTTCTCCATTACGATCTAAGAAGTTAGAAATTTAAAATAGGTACCTAATTGTTTGTCTTTTAAGCTCTCTTAGTAATCCAAGTTAAAATTGTAAAATTTATAAAATAAGGTCAAAAAAAGGGGAAAAAAACTAATTTTTGACCATTTTGAAACCCCATTAAACCCCGTTCCCTTACCCCAATTATGGTGGTTCGCTAAGTGAAAATAGACCTGGTTCTACACCTCCATACCAAATTTAATCAAAATTGGAGATCCCTATCAAAAGTTATCAGTACCATGGACACATAGATATGGGTGTTTCAGAACTCCCCAACAATATTTTAGGGCATCTGGACCTAAAACAAATATGAATATCATAGTAATAACGCCCTAATGCCTCCAGTTACCCACACAGCCACAATTTTGTTTTTTACACTTAATAATTTTTATTTCTATAACGGATAGTTGTTTTGGGTTCAATTTTGGCATAAATAATTATCACACCAATGTTAATTTCCAGGAAAAAATAATTTTTACCTTTGTGTATATTCAAAATGGTGGCCATTAAAAATGTTTAAACTCAAATATCTCAAAGACAGAACATTTTAAAAACATTTTTAAGAGACAAAAAAGTTGACAAATTAAGTTATCTAAACAATAATACCAAGCTTCTAAAGATCTAACAACAAATAACCGTGTTATTGCGGTTTTCTCTTAAAATAACCTGAATTTGCATGATTTGAATGCAAAATCAATGTTTTTCTCCAGAAAAATGAATATATTTTGATTATTATTATTTTGATTCAAAATTAAATGTTTAGAAGAAATATTTGTTTGTGAGCAAAATGTTAAAATTCTGCACATCTATTGAGTTTTTATGTGTTTTTATAAAAAATTTTAAAATGATAACAAGTTTATTTTTTAATGGTTTTTGTCAAAATAAAATTGTAAAACTGCTCATATAAGGAAATATTTTTAATGAATAGTCAATGAATAGTCAATGAATAGTCATTTATTCTGTCCTTAAACAATACAATATTGTAATAGACAACGTCATTATAGGCTAATAGGAACTTCCCAACCAGACCTATTTTACTTTTCAGTATTTACACTATATCATGATTTATTTTCACTTACCAACTACAATATCACAGTTTGATTAGGGCCTATATTTAATATCACAGAAAACTATAGAAATATTTGGGACAAAACAAAATGTACATAAAAGAACGGAACACTAATAAGCTACTAGAACATGATTTAACAGGAACATTAAAATGCCAGAAAATTTAAAATTTTAACAGTAGTTAACATTTAATATATCTATAAAAACAGTAACAGCACTATAAAATTAATAAAAACAAACTGTGATGGACTATTATAATGATATTCTTTCATGATTAAAAAATTCGTCAATACTATAAAAAGGGTTTGCTGAAAGCCATACATTCAATCTTCTTTTAAATGAATTTAAAGTTAACAATCTTGATTCTTGATTCAAATTATTATACATCCTCATTCCTATCACAGAATAGCTGTTTGCAGTTATACTAAGTCTACAATAAGGCAAATCTACTTGGTTCTGATTTCTAGTGTTGTGGGAGTGGACATTTCTTCTTAAAACTAGACTATTTTCTTGTTTCTTTATATTGACTAGACAGAAATAAATATAAACATTAATACCCCCGTCGCAGCAGACCTGCGTACTCAGCGAATTTCCAAACGATCTTGAGATATTGTCTTTTCCCCATAAACACCATAGAAATAGGTATGTAGGTTTGCTACCTTGGGATGTTGTTAGAAAATGTTAGTTTTGTTAGGTAATGTAAGAGTTACGTTAGGTAAATGTCAAACTGTATCAATATTTGGCACTTTTTAATTTTCCCCATAAACCCCATGGGGGTGAGTATGTAGGTTTGCCGCCATATGGGTGTTGTAAGCAAATATCAGTTCTATCCTACCTAGTGAATGTACATACCAAATATTATCAAGTTATGGTGTTCTTTTCATTTTCCCCATAAACCCCATAGGGGTGAGTATGTAGGTTTGCCGCCATGTGGGTGTTGTAAGCAAATATCAGTTGAACCCTACCAAGTGAATGTACATACCAAATTTTATCAAGTTATTCCAATAAATAAGCGAGATACAGGGTTTTGTTGATTTCCCATAAGATTAACATGGAAAACCTATTTTTGGCTTTTCTCCGTAACATGTTAAGCCAAGTTAAAAATTCAAAATACTAAATTGTTTGTTTTTTAAAGCTCTTTTAAATGGTTTTAGTTAAAATTCTAGAATTTTGAAAATTATGCTCAAAAAATGCAAAAAACCCATTTTTTACCCTTTTGAAACCCCATTAAACCCCGTTCCCATAACCCGATCATGCTGGTTTGCGAACTCATGAAAATAGACCTAGTCTTACACCTTCATACCAAATTTCATCAAAATCGGAGGTCCCCTTCAAAAGTTATCAGTACCACGGACACATATATATATATATATATATATATATATATATATATATATATAGATATATATATATATATATATATATATACATATATATGAAAATGAACGAACGGTGTTTTTGGCTTCTGGGGACCTCGAAATGAAAAAGTAACACGGTCCCGGGCTTAGGTCTTACCATGGCTACTACCGTAATAGCGTATTCCCTATAGGGAAATTCGCTAAAAACAGTTAAAATACCAGTGTCAATAAATAATGGTTTGCAATGTGCCAGTCTCTGTGATTTTGTGATGATTCTAACAGCCTTTTTCTGAACCAATAGAACATCACTGACATGACAACTACTACCCCACAACAGAATACCGTAACTTAAGACAGAATGAAAAAAAGAAAAATATGCAGAGCGTAAATAATCTAAAGGTAAATTATTACTAAGAGACCTGAGTAGATAAACAGTTTTGGACAGTTTGGAACAAACAAATTCAATATGATGAGACCAGGTTAAATTACTGTCTAGTACAATTCCTAAAATTTTTATTTCTTTGGTTTCATTACTTTCAACTGCTGTATTTCTCGTGTAACAAACTAAATGTTGAGTTTTGTCCTGATTGACAACCAAGCCATTAGCATTGAACCATTCATTAGCTTGAGATAAAGTGTTATCCGTCATATCATCAAGTCGTTAACATTTTTACTAATACTAAGAAAAGTGGTATCGTCAGCAAACATTGTTGTGAAAGATAATGATATATTAGCAGGCAAGTCGTTTATTGCAATTAAAAACAGCAATGGCCCTAAAATAGAGCCTTGGGGCACTCCCATCTTAACCTCAACACAGCTTGACCGATCACCTGCAGCATCAACAAACTGTGACCTTCCACACAAGTATGTCTCAAAAAACTTTAAACTTAAATCTTGAATACCATAATGTTCAAGTTTTCTTAAAAGCACTGAATGATCAATTAGGTCAAAAGCCTTGCTCAAATCACAAGCTGTGACCTGAGCAAGTTTCTTCTCTTCGAAAGCCGTCATAATTTTTGACAACATGGAATCTATTGCATCCACTGTAGACAGCTTCTTTCTAAATCCAAACTGGTTACTACAAAGAATATTATTACTTGCTAGGAAGGAACACATCTGATCATACACAATCCGTTCATTAATTTTACCAAACAGAGGTACCAATGACACTGGTCGATAATTACTAACCTCAGATTTATCCCCCTTCTAATTAAAAATTTGTATGCAGAAGTAATATAAAAAGGTATGAAATTAAAAAAGGCATTTATTAAACATTTTTATACAGTTGCAAAAATATTTTCATGATGTTATTTTTTTTTTATCTTTAAGACCATAAATAAATAAATGCTTTTAGTACCCAACTAGCTCTATCTTATCTTATCTTATAATATCTTATACTCTAAAACAAGCTCCGGGCAAACTTTTTTTTCGCTCCAAGGATTTTTTATTTTTTGGTTGATTATGGGAGTTTTAGCCACCAGGAATCGCTTGGCGTTGGTCCCATAGCTGGGAAAAATCTGGATTTCGCGCTAGAGCCCTTCAAAGTTCCCATGTTATCCTTATAGAGGTTTTTAAATTAACAAAAATCAGCTGATAACTGTAGATAAAACCAATGTGTTATATCTTTAAATAAAAATTATACAAAAGTGCAGCACCCTTCGGCATGGCAAGTGAGCGAAGCGAACGAGCTCGTCTTAAAAATTAAGAGGGCGAGTGAGCGGAGCGAACGAGCTTTGCGTGAGAACGAAAGTAATAATTTTACGAGCTTAAGCTCGGTCCCCCTGGTACTATTATGTATATTATATTATCTTATCTTATACTCTAAAACAAGCTCTGTTTGTCCGGGCAAAGTTTTTTTTTGCTCCATGGATTTTTGATTTTTTTATTGAATATGGGGGTTTTGGCCACCAGAAATCGATTGGAGCTGGTCCCATAGCTGGGAAAAATCCGGTTTTCGTCCTATAGCCCTTCAAAGTCTTCATGTTATCCTTATGGAGATTTTTAAATTAAACAAAAATCAGCTGATAACTGTAGATAAAATAAATCAATGTGTTAAATTTAAAGTTTTTTACGAAAATTACACCAAAGTGCAGCACCCGTCGGCTTGGCGAGTGAGCAAAGCGAACGAGCTTTGTGTGAGATGAAAGTAATAATTTTACCGAGCATAAGCTCGGTCCCCCTGGTACTAAATCATAATATTCACTGTAAATGTTATTTTATTATTATTTTTTTTTTTTTTTTGTAAATTACCACCTAAATTATAATTTGGTTTATTACCTTTTTATATTCTTAATCTAACGTTGTTAAAAGATTGGTATATTCAGAAAACATAAGTTGTTATTTTCAAATGAATGAATAATTGGTTTTCATTCATTGAATGTAAAAACGGTTCTTGGTGAGAGCAATCAAATGACTATTAGAAATGAAATATAGATTACCATCAGCTGATGCAGTGGCAGCTCTTCGTTGAATTGCTGAAAGCCAAATTGCTCGAATTTGCAGCTCACATCAGCATTGACTGCTTATTGATTTCATATTTTGTTTTTATAAAGGTTTGTTAAAAGGTGCTGCATGAAAACCGTTTTATGTGTTGCTCAGTGACCTGAAAACCCTCTAGAGTAGCATTAAATTGCTTTTAACTATTATCCATATCCTTTGATTCAATTGTTTATTTAAGCATCTTAAAATTATATACTTTATTTATTTTTAATACGATATTATTAACTTTAAATCTTGATTGAATTGACTAGTTGTGATTTACCATGATTCTTTAAAGACTTTTTTTTATTAACTGTTCTCAAAACATCTGTCGCAGCAAATTTACTTTCTATCAAGGAAATATTAGGCGGATAGGAAATTTTATTGGAAATTCACTAATATGTATCCACGTATTCTGTTGTTTATTGGGTATTTATTGTTATTATTGAAATAGAGTGTGGTTGGGATCTCATTCTTTTGATGATAGAGCACTTAACTGCAAAGAAGTTAGACGTTTTTCCTGAAATATCATGCTTAACCATACTACTTCAGTACGGTTAGTATGCTTAAGTAGTATGGTTTTAACAAACTAGAGGGAGAATCCGTGTTGCAATCATGCTGTGAGGTTATCCGGCATCGTGGTGACTAGAGCAAGTTCTTTTACATAACAGAGTAGGGAGAAGTCTAAAGGAATAGTAGTTTACATCATAAGGGCCAAAACCTTTTTCCAATGCACAATCACGTTTTACACATTATTTGATTCAGCTAAAAGCAAATAAATAATAAAAAAAAACATTTTTTGTTTGGGTGTCAATGTTTTTTATCATACTGCAGAAATTTTCATTTTGAAGGCTTGAAAAATTAATTTAACATTCAACAGTAGTTTTATTTCATCTTGGATTTTTTTATCAATGAGTTTATACATAAATTATATTTATGTATGGCAACCACAATTGTTGAGGTTAGCACTCCATAAAAATGAATAGATGCACTTCAGATGTACTTTACTGTGCACTTTTTTTTAAAGAGTGCAATAAATTATGACTTTATGGACTAATGACAGATCAGAAAAAAACTGTTTAGGTACAGTATGTTAAAAAATAATTTAATTCTTTTAATCTGCAACCCCTCCAAATTTATTGAGTTTTTATTTTTGTTGCAGTGCGTCTTGTACCTGTGGGCACTTAAGCTGTGCCATCCAACCACGTTATTCCTGTTACGAGGAAACCACGAGTGTAGACATCTTACGGAATATTTTACGTTTAAACAAGAATGTAAGTATTACGTTTATTTGTGAATTTTTAAGATTGTAGTTTAAGAGCTTTCAAAGTGCTTAGTGTACTTCATTAATCATTCATCTTTGTGTCTTTCTAGCTTTATATTCTCTGTTAGAAAGTCTAAGACTACTTTAAATTTTCAAAACCTGATATACAGTAAAACCTCCCATAACCTCCATATTAAAAATTCAAAAAAGCGATTAGAATTATTGGGCAAGTTCCTTGTAAAAATATTTTCCAAAAATTTTCATTTTAACATTTTTATGATCATTACAGTATATTTTAGACATTTCAAGTTGGGTTAAAGACAATCTGTCCTCATTCATGGCCCAACCCATTCTTTCCTATCACACTAGATAGAGTTATATTGTGCCTGAAACCCATAGATTAGAGATTTCATTAATTTCATTTATCTCCCCCAATACATAGTTTACAATAAGTTACCGCTCCACATTAAGAATATTGATAATAGTACAAAGTTCAGATCCACCCTGAGACCTGGTTAAAAACAAAAATTATTCTATTTATTCTATCCAATGTTATTTAACTAGGGATGGTCGATGTTAGATAGTAAGAAGACTGGGGTTTGGACCATTCCCCGTCAAAACGTTAAAAATGCCAATGGCATAGATAGACAAAAAAAAAAAAAAATGATATTTTCTTGGCAATTAACAAGAACTTTTATACTAGATATTTCCTTTAGCTTTTTGGCACATCCAAAGTATAGAAACTTTGAACAAATAGCAAAACACAGTGAAGGCAATAGTGGAGAGAACTATAGCGCTCACTTAAATTATGTAGTCAGTAGTGATGGCCGAATCCAGAATTTTTAATTCTTGATTCCAAATCTGAGTAAAAAAAAATTGATTCTCAAATCCTTCGAATTTTTAAATAGGCCTATATGTATCACTTTTTTCACTTTTTTGGGGGGTTTTAACTAAACCCTACAGATTCATCATTAATTAGGTCTACATTAATCAAGAAAATTTAGTCGATCCGAAGTTACCACATATTATATCCTAAAAGGATTAATAATATTTTATACTTTTATTTACATTCCTATCCAGGTACAAGTCATTTTTATAAGGTTCTTATTAAAAAATAACTATAATAAATTTTCTAAATTCTTATTCAATATTTATTAAAAATATGAAAAACTAAATACAATTTTTGCTGAATTTGATTTTTATTTAACAAATAAATTTACAGTAATATCAAAGTTTAAAGTCACCAAGTTGACAAACAGCAACTACAGCTAAACTACAGTTTCAGTGACAGTCTGAGATTGAAAACCACTGGCTTCGATCAGATCACTATTGATATCTCACTAGAGTGCATAGTGGTTGGCATCCGTCTTAAACCATAGAGAATCACTGCAGCACCAAGGGCTACTTTTCAGTTCCATGTACTTAAAGCACTAGTAAGACCCTGTTTGATTCTATAACCGCTTGTTGCTTAACAGCTCTAGTTTGTAGGACAACTCAAATACAACATATAGGTTTTTTAATTGTGTATAGACGGATAACGCGGAAGAAAATGAAAATTTTAGGAGATTCATTATTGTCATAATTATTTTCTTATATATTTAAAATTCTTTCAGTTATTATATTTAAAATATTTATTTTTATTTTGATACCAATAAAAAATTAAATGTTTTTAAATGTGTTATTTGGAGTTTTTAAAAAAGAAAAAACTACTTTTATCTACCTCACGTCACTTCATCAAGATTATTGAGATTAGCCCTCAAAGACGGATGTATTCTTCCTTTCTTAATATAATTTATTTAAGATTATATGTTAACCGACAACATTGGTCTAAAAAGTTATCGATTGTCGTTAATATTGGAAATTTTGGATGACCATTTTTAACGTTTGATTCTGATTCAGCTCTGACTAAATTACTTCACGGCAGACCTCCCTATCGAATCATTCGGCTTCGAATGTGAGTTATGTTTCAATCGATTCCCGAATTTGAATCTTGAGTCAAGTCTCAATAGATTCGAGAATCGAAAGTCAGCTTCGACACATCACTATTAGTCAATAACAATTTCAATATGACTTGCTATTGATGTTAAATTCAAAATACTTTCCTTGTGGTTACAACATTAGGGAAAGAGGTGGTTTCTACTTCAATAAAAGAAGCCTTCTGTAACTGAACTCTCAAAACCATTCTTCAATCAATGAACCCTCAAAATCATTCTCCATGAGGCAAAGATGGCAGTGTTGCAAGATTAGTTTTTCTTTACAACGCGTGATGATTTAATGTGATGAGATTTCCCCTAAAAGATGAGACAGAGATAGATAGTGAGCAGGAGCAAGAGAAGGAGGGATGATCGAGAAGGTACTGCATCACTGACACCCTACACCTCTTGTCTTCCATGATAATTACTGTAAATATAACATTCAATCGTCATTCGCTATCATCTGAAGGGATTTCATATTTTACTTATTGCAATGAAACAATTTGAGGCCGTAACAACTGGAAAATTTCATGGTCATTCTAGTTTACAAAATTTTAATACAATTTGATTACTTTGTTGTTTTTATTTTAGCTGTAGAATAGATTTTTTATTACAATTACTCCAAAGTTATAGTTCCGTCCGGATATAATGATGCAATTTCAATCAGAAAGCAGAGCAAGAGCATAACTAGGATGGGAACTATAATTGGTTGCAGTGCAACAGATGCATTACAACGCACATCTATATGATCAGCCACAAGCTGTTAGTTTATGGCAACAATTTTATTTCATGAGTATACAGAAAATAGAGGAAAAGAGAAGCAGTTGAAATTGATCACAATGTTTTGGTACTTTTCGTTCTGTGGTGAGAGGGTATATTATTTTAAATCAATAAGTTGGTATTTGTATGTTTATAGGCTGTAGTGATGGAATCGAAAATCATGGATTTGACCATGATTTTAAATTATCGATTACGAATCCAAATCTCAAAAAATAGATTCTCAAACCATTGAAATCTTTGTAATCTTTTGAATATCAAACTTAGTAAATTCACTATAGTGGTTGGTGTCGGACTTAAAGCCATGGCCTCTAGCCAATGATGGCACTCTCAGGGGCTAATTGCTTTCCAGTTCCATCCTCTTGAAGCACTAATAAGACCCTGTTATATTCTATAACCGCTTGTTGTTTGACAGGGCTAGTGTCTAGGACAACTCAAGTACTCATCAGTTTGTATACTGGTTTTATGACTGTGTATATACGGATAACGTGAAAGAATACCAAATGTTTAGTGAGAGTCATCATTGTCTTAATTATTTCCCACACATTAAAAAGCCCCAGGTTATTGAATTTAACATATTTTTTATTTTGATACTAATTCAAACATTATATACATTATTTTAAAAGGTGATATTTGGACTTATTTTAAAAAGAACTATTGTCTACCTCATGTCACTTCATCAAGTTAATTAAGAACAGCCCTCCAAATCCAGACGACATATTCTCCTCAATACAATTTAACAAATTTTTAAGCTCAATCTATTTTTTTTTTGTCAACCGATAACAGTGGCCTACAAATTTATTGATTGTTGTTAATAGTTAACATTTTTGGTCGATCATTTTTAACACCGTGTTCTGATTCTGATCTACCCAAATTATAATGAAAAAATGTACAAAATTTGAGAATCAAGATTTGGCTTTGACACATAACTACCCTACCCTATCCGCTACCTATGCTACCATAATACCCTGCAATATCCAAGCTGGTAGAATATTTTACTTTACCATTTTTAATTGTCAGATTGTCTTATATTTTTAAGCAAATGTCCAAGTGGATTACAAATATGGAACTTAACAAGTAAGGAACAAGTAAGGATGACAGGCTTCACTCAGTTTGCATCGCCTAAAGTAACAACAATGCTGAACTTTTTATAAATTACACTTATTATTATAGTTTCAAAGATAGAGTAACACTATCACTATCATAATTTAAAATCTCCCAGAGCTGACTGTCTGTTTTTGTCCGAGATTGGATGATGACTCAGGGGCTGCAAGCACCCGTGACAAAGTTCCATTGTTAAAGCCCAAGTTTATGTCGGGTTAGTTAACAAAGGTAATGTCACAAACTATGCACTGTGATACATTAACCCGTGCATTAGGATTGTTAACAGTCATCATTCCAGTCAAGATTTGTCTCTATATTATGAAATTATTCCTTTGCCATGTTTCTCACTGTGGTAGTTATGATTTATGATTACACGAACGCTTGTGCTAATCAGCTAATCTGAAGAAGGTGAATTTAATAGTGTAGTCCTTGCAGTTTTCCATGATAAGAAAACTTTCTTGCAGTAGTCTCTTTATCTATAGAGTTAAAATTATGTTTTCAATAAGCAATGTAAATACATTTAATCAGTTTATCATTGATATATTAGTAGCTTCGTTATAGTTTCAACCATGGTGCTGAACAAATTTCTAAACAGTTGAAATCATAAGTTATTATTTGTTATTACTTATTTGTTGAGAAGATGTTAATTAATTTTAAAATTTATTAGAAATTCATTTTTAGATGTTTGACGCATTTGTCAGTTTTGAACCAGCTACAATGTTCACAACTATGAATTTGGCTACTTCTTTTTTCTTACCATGCAGATTGATTTTTCATGTTTATTGTTGCTCCCAAATAACATTAGGATACTTACACTATTAGTGATAAATTAAAGAAAGTTTTAATTTGGTAAAATCATCTAGTTCACATTTAACAAGAGAAGTTGTTAGTAAGAGGGAGTTTTTACAACTTTCTCTTGTTCCAATATTCTTTTGCCTTAAAATTGCTCTTGGTTTCATTTTGTAAGCTTGCTTTAACATTGTTTCATCTAATTTAAACTTTAAAAACTTTAAAACTTTAAAGTATTAAGTTCAACTTACCAATTGTCTCTTGTTTTCGTTTATCCAGATGTAAAAGTGAATACTCATTATACAGGGTGTCCATTTAAACTGTGACATAATTGGTAACAGGTGAAATATTTAGAAATTACTTTCCATTCTTGTTTTACTATTCTTAGCAGCCAATAAAAATAGCATTAAAATCTTTATTTGCTTATTTAGAATTTAATTGGGAAAACTAATATCGTTATTTCTGAAACTGTTGCATTAAATGGATAGTCTTGATGAATGACTTGATTGATACTGTTATCATACTCTAATAATCTTAAAATTTTATTCAAACAAATTAATTTTGCGCTGTCCAATAACTTTCACGACATATAATATTGTAGACATTTTATAATTAAAAAACCTGAATAGCTGCTGTTAAATGTTGGAAGTCATAGTTGGTGGCTTGCGCAAGGGTGATAGAGGGTTTAATTTAAACATTTTAAAGACATTTTTGTGAAGAAATTGAAATAAATTTTTTGTTTCAACCTACTAAAAGTATTACAAATTTTTTTTATGTAAACTCATTTACATAAATCTTAATTACATAAATCCAAAACTTAATTACATAAATCGCCAGTAACATTTTTTTAACCTTTTGTGGGGGAACGGTCCAAACCCATGTCTTGTTACTACCTATCATCGACCAATTGTAGAAAGCATTAATAGCTCAATGACAATTGACCACTGGGTCCGGAATCGAACAGTTAAAAAACTACTAACTTTTCTCAGAATCAAACCAGCAACCTTTGGATTCAAAGGCGAGCATTTTAACCACTCGGCTATCCAGTCAGTGTAAGATAATAGATTTCAAGATTATCTTTTTTGTTTATACAAAACAAGGTGCATGCAGTGTTTGTGACAGATGATGAATATAACAGCATGCTTATGAGGCTGTCAGCATTAAGGTTAATGATAACATCAAGGTTGTTGTTTGAAAACCATGACGAAGATAAGTAAAAAAGATCCACAGAGCTTCAGTTAAAATATGCTATTAATAATGCAAACTAATGCATTGCGTAACCTCTTGCAGATAACTTTTCTTGCTTGTACTGCTAGCTGTAAGACGGATTTAGCAATCCAACTCGCAGCTAACTCGCTATGAATGATATTCTAAACTATCCTAACCTAAATGAATGGCTCCCGCCAGTAACGTTGTAAGCAACACAATTTCATTATAAATTTGAAGTGTTACCGTGAAGAAAGTTTAACAAAGGCAAAGGCTACCTGCTAGAAGGTTATATAAAAAGACATAACATATTTTGAAACATTAACAATTTAAGTATTTTAGTCAATAAAATGAAAGGTTCTTGCATAAGGTTGGCCTTTTTTAGTTGGGCGAAATTCTTAGAACTTGTTAAAACATCAATGTACAGTATATTATTTTAAAAATAATCTAAATGTATTGACTGTACATAAAAAAAAATAATAACAGTAATAATTTGAGCATCTACAGCATGAAAGTCTGGCCACACACTGTCAGTTGTTGTTTCTAAGCTCTCAACTGATGCTGTCACATCCCTTGCACACTCACTTTTGCTTCTTCACTGAATTCTCTCCATAAAAAAGCAATGTTGTTTTCTCCGAAGAAACAAAAACAAAAATTTCTCTAAAAGTAAATTGCAATTGTAAATAATGTAAATAATTTACATATGATAGATTAAATTTTTTTTTTTTAAATTGATTTGATTTGTTTCTCCACATTGTTCATTTTTTAAATTTTTCTATTACCAACATCATAAATTTCTATTTAACAATGAAATTCTGGATTTCCTAAAACACCACAGAATTTTGAAAAATAAAGGGAAAGAGAATGGGCGGAGGAAATCTGGTGAGTTTCATGTCTAGCTGTAATATCTGAGATATTGCAATTGCCAACTATTGTTGGCCGTTATGCTCCATCACTCCATCAGTCAGGCACTATCACCAGCTCCGCCACTGAGGTTCAGTCTATTCAACTCGCCAACAATTCATTCAGAATTGTATTTTGTATTGAGTATCTAATGTGTAGTCAGCCCATTAATATAATGCTGGATTTATTTATGTTTATTTGGTCATGTTGGTATAATTTTGCCATGTGCAGTTGTAAAGTGGATTTAGGTTTTTGAAAATCTCTTAGGTTATTAATTTAAACATGAATTTGAATAGAACTAGACGACGCTGTACATCAATCATACACTTAAAAGGGTAAAGAGTTTAAATGAGAAAAAGTAATTTAGTTAAGCTAGGTTTAATGAATGTTTGTCTTATATAAAAATAAATATATAGTACTTTATATAAAAGATATAGATCAGTCTGATAGATTTAAAACATACTTTTCCTTGTGATAATTGTTGCTACAAAGTTTGTTTGAAGTAAAGCAAATTTTAATGTTTAACACAACTAAAAAAAAAAAAACTATAATTTAAAAGGATTTGCTCTATTTTAAATATTCAAGTTCCCACCATATTGGAAAAATGGCAAACAAAATCAAAATAAAAAAATGCCGTAATACAGAGGATATAAATCAATGTTAGTTGTTGATTAAATTTGTTCAATTCCTCTTATAGGTTTTTAATAAAACATCTGGCACTCTTATATCAAAAACGCAATGTACTAATTTACAACCAAGTTAGTTGTGTACCATTCTATACTCAAGTTTTTTTTTTCTTTTACAAATCAACAGATTTATTTTCCCTTTATGACAAATCAAATTAATCGATCATTCTGTCTGAGGCTTCCCATAAATTTTACATGACTAAACTGGGATGGGCAGTATGTAAACCTCCCCCCCCCCCCCCTTAACAAATGTCATAAAAATTTTTTGTGCTCTCAATTATGCAACATTAAATGTTAAATTCAAAACTATTTAGAAAAGCATTGTAACTCATAAAGTATTTTATTTTTATCTGGATAGGTTAAAAAGTTTATATTAATCGAAAAAGATTAATTAATGAGGTAAAACTTAAAAAAAAAAAAATCTGTATTGTATATTTTTGGTTAGTTTATTATTTTAGCACATTCGCCAAATGTCCGCCTAGAATAGAAATAAAGTTAAAGTAAGTTTCATCACCCCTTCTTGTCATTCACATTTAACTGGGATAGACCCTTTACAATATTCTCCCAAGTCACAAGTGCACTAGACTTACACAACCAACCCTGATCCTCCAACAAATTTCATGTCCAATTTTACTCTAACTTTAAATTTGATTGCCGTATGAAATCTGAATTGTCTGAGGAAGTGTCATATTCTGATAATTTACTTGATAATAAGATCCGGTTCACACGAGCGGTTAAATAGGTTGCGAGCACACTGTGATCACCCGGAGAGTTCGGTACACACGAGACTTGTGCACAAGTACTACTCAAACGCTGCTGCAATTGATGTTTGCTACGACGCAGATGCAAGACGCACGTGTGTACCGGGCCTCAATAGATTTATTGAAGTTGCATTTTAATTCTCAATCATTGAATTATAATATAATAATAATAAATTTTTTATACAAACCAATTGACGACATAGAATCATCATATGATATAAATTACATGCGATAGTAAGACAGTACAGTTAGTAATACTGTTGATAGTAATAATATTCAAAAGAATATTCATTTTGTTAATGATTCTCTATTTTCCTCAATTTTAAAAAAACTGGGGCAAAAGCCAAACTGGCCGGAACACTGGGTATGACCTATTCAAACCAGAATATATGGCAAGTCTATTCTTACTGGCAGAACAGGAATGCTGAATATCAGGTGTCCTTATAACTCCTAGTTTCACTGGAATACTCATCATCACCAATTTATTGGAAAACTACTTACAACCCATCACTCCATTGGTTTGCCCAACCTAATCTTATTACAGCATTTCGCGCCCTGCCCTGTGAGTCTAGTTGGAAGTTGTATGTTATCAGTTTTTAAAATTGTAATATAGCTGTATTAATTACTAGTCTCATTGCTACTTACATAAAAGATAACTCACTTAATTGTCAGTAATTGTACAGTTTTACATTAGTGTGGTAATGAGACTAGGTTTTTTAACTGTCAGTTGTAAAAACTATAAAATTACCTTGGCCTAAAAGGTAACAATATTAAAACATTAACTTTAACCCAGAAAATTTACATTATCTTATCTTATTATCTTATACTCTAAAACAAGCTCTGTTTGTACGGGCAACGTTTTTTTTTTTTTTTTTTTTTTTTTTTTCACTCAAAGGATTTTTGAGTTTTTGATTAAATATGGGGGTTTTGGCCACCAGAAATCGATTGGAGCTGGTCCCATGTCTAGGAAAATCCCGTTTTCGCGCTAGAGCCCTTAAGTTTCCATGTTATCCTTATGGAGATTTTATTAATTGATCAAAAATCAGCTGATAACTGTAGATATTAACCAATGTGTTACATCTTTAACCTAAAGTTTAAGAAAATTATACTAAAGTGCAGCACGCGTCGGCTTGGCGAGTGAGCGAAGCAAACGAGCACGTCTTTAAAATGGAAGAGGGCAAGTGATCGGAGCGAACGAGCTTTGTGTGAGAACGAAAGTAATAATTTTACTGAGCTTAAGCTCGGTCCCCCTGGTACTTATACTCTAAAATAAGCAATATTTGTACGGGCAACATTTTTTTTCTCTCCAAGGATTTTTGATTTTTTTGTGAAATGTGGGGCTATTGGCCACGTGGAGTCGATTGGAGTTGGTCCCATGGCTGGGAAAAATCCGGTTTACGTCCTAGAGCCCTTCAAAGTTTCCCTGTTATCCTTATGGAGATTTTGAAATTGAACAAAAATCACCTGATAACTGTAAATATAAACCAATGTGTTACACCTCTAACCAAAGTGCAGCACCCTTCAGCCTGGCGAGTGAGCAAAGCAAACGAGCTCGTCTTAAAAAGGAAGAGGGCAAGTGAGACGAGCGAACGAGCTTTGTGTGAGAAACGAAAGTAATAATTTTACCGAGCATAAGCTCGGTCCCCCTGGTTCAATTTGATTTAAACACAGGTCTGTGCATTCATAAGCAATGTTGAAATGCTAACTAATTAATTTTAATCTACAGCTTTTTCAATTCACAATGTTTACAAATACTAAATTAGACGCTTGTTTGTATTTTCCTTCTATTCTTTAACGATGATTAATAAGTAAATTTGTTAAATTTACATGATATATTCTTAGTTTCTAGATGGATAAGTAACGATTCATGAAAACAATTATTTAATTAATTATCAATTTAATCAAGTGAATGAATCTTATTTTAATCAACTATCCCATCACTATTTGTTATCACCTGCTGACTGGTTGGTATCATCGTGATGCGTATGTTTTTGTTTAACAGCAGGTGAGCGATGGTAGCTCTCTATTTATTGCTGTTAATGCGCCGCTGATTGACAGCCAGGATAAGCTGTTATGTTCCTACTTGTCTATCTCTTTTTGTTGATCAACACTGCTTTTTATGCAGTATTTATTTAATATGTAAAAAGGGAGTATGGGTGTCTCACTGTCATAATTGAGTTGCTAGAACATTTTTGTGTGTTTGTTCATCTTATAAAAATGAGTTCTCATCAACAAACAAATAAATGAATACAATTATGTATTTGTTATGTAAGTCAATATCTGAATTTTTGTATTTCAGAATGTTTGATTTTGTTTTTAAGTTAGTTGGTGACTATTGTAAACCAAATTCATGGTAAACTGACTTATAACAATTTTGGTACATTATATCCTACGTTAAAAAAATAAATTAGAAGTTTTTTTGATATTTATATTTTGTGTTTTTATACTAATTTTAAAAAGATCATACACAGAATCTAGTTTTAAGAGCTTCTGATAAATATAATCGTTTTGGAGTTCTAAACTCATTATTAGTTGGCTTATGAAAATAAAACATTAATTTGATATTCTAATCATGAAAAAAATTATTTACTACGCAATTTGCTCATGTAAAAATATAGAAAAAAACAACTAAATGAAGGTTGTGTCTGTTTTATTAAAAATCTGATAGAACTAGATCTAGTGATGATACTCTTAAAAATAACACATCACAAATTAAATATAGATCCTGTAAATAATAAAGTTAATAGACAAGAACTCTGAACTCTTTATCTACAGTACCTTGAGAATTTACCTACAGTACATTATTACTGTACATAAGGTACTAAACATCTTACATAGTGTGTGCAGTGTAGTATTTTACCTTTTAAAATAAAATACATTCTAATTAGGCCTATTAATATCAAATAAAAAATATTCAAATCATATGTAAAACGGATTACGACAAATGTTAAAATAAATCATGAGTACCCTTTAAATTTCATTTTTATTTATTTAAATACAATTCAAGAAGAGTTATACATATATGAAAAAATATTATATTTAAAGAAAGACAAAAAAAAAACCATTTCACCACTAAAGAATTAAAATCAAGAAAAAGTCAAAACATCTGAGGTTTGTTATTAAAATATTAGTTTGCTATTAGGTTAGGTAGAATGAGCACTTGAAAATTGCTTTAAAGTCGAAACATGTTGTGCATTAAAAATGAAATTCAAAGGATACTCATGTTTTATTTTAACATCTATCGTAATAGGTACAGTAGCCCTTACAAGTGAATTTAAATCAGTAAAATGGATTATTTAGGAATTTACAAATGTTTCTATACAAATCAACATTTAAACTACAGTTCAACTAGAATTCCAGGAATTCAACTAGAAATTATAATTAAGCACATTTCAGTCTTATTTATTGAGGTCTTGGGAATCCTATACTATAATACGAGCAATATCTAAAGGGATGTGTGTTCCACGATCTCGAAATCTAGCGGGTAGATTTCGTTTACACTTTGCATTTAAGAGTGTTTCGGCCCAAAAATAAGTTTATAAAAGACCTCAAACCCAAGAAAAATCTAATTTTGTCTAAATTTAAGTTTAAAAATCGTAATTTTTAACATTGGACTTATGGGTTGCTATTTTGGTAACGAAATAACAACAAAAGGTATACAAAAATAAAGGAACATTAATGTTAAGCAGACTTTTTGAAACAGCTGTTAACAGTGAAGAGGTATAGTTGGTTGTTGGGGGAAATTTAATAGCTTTATCACAGGGACACTATATCAAAACTGAATTAAAACCAACGAGCAAGGCTCGGTTAACCTGGTACTATTTATATTATCTCTAGACCACTTGTCATGCTGCCCTCCACATACACTGACTTGATGAGGCTGCTAGCTTTAATATTAAGAAGGTCATGAAAGATATAAAGTGAAATATCCCTGTCGCAGCAGACCTGCGTACTCAGCAAATTTCCAGTGAAATTATGTTATATTTTCTATTTTTCCATAAAAACCATGGGGGTGAGGGTATGTAGGTTTGCCTTCATATGGGTTTTGGTATAAAAATAAGTCAAACCCTACCTAGTAGTGAATGTACATACCTAATTTGATTAAGTTATGGTTTTCTTTTTATTTTCCCCATAAACCCCATTGGGGTGAGTCTGTAGGTTTGCTGCCATATGGGTTCTTTATGTAAATATAAGTTAAACCTTACCAAGTGTATGTACATACCAAATTTGATCAAGTTATTTCAATAAATATGTGAGATACAGGTTTTTGTTAATTCCCCATAAGAATAACATGGAAAACCTATTTTTGGATTTTCTCCATAATCTGTTAAGCTATGATAAAAATTCAAAATAGTGAATTTTTTTTGTTTTTTTTTATGTGTACCGTATTGAAAATACGTCTACAGTGATCATATTTCCTTGCTCCAGCAATGATTCTAATAGCTCAAGAAAGGTGATTTTGATGTAAGTCCCACTTGTTACAAAAACTCTCCATACGTCATATATTTGTAAGCTAGATGTTCAGAAGAAAGGTCACTAGCGACATTCATTGTTAGGATTAAAATTAACTCGGATTTGTTGCGAACTGCTTTTGGCAGCCGGTCGGGTTGATGAGCAGTGCTAAGTTGTCCAAAAACAACACCACAAAACATACAAACAGCTTCTGTACAATCAACAAGCCCCACCCCAGCCTCCGTCCTCTAGCTCCAGCTCCTATATATTGGGATATGTAGAACAAACATTGGTAGACCTATTTGTTTGTACTTTTATTAATCATTACCAATCAACCATTTTAGTTGTATAATTTTGTTTCAACAATATGTTAACCTTTTCTTAGTTATTATTACCTTTTTTTGCGAACCACTTGGTTTAAATTTTAAAAATTGTTGAGATACCAACCAAAATAATTTATGCCAAACAATATATTTTTCAATTGTTTTATTTCAACCCAGCTTTTTTATACATACATGCCAATATATTTGATTAACACTGAAACTTCCAAAGTTTCAGGTGCAGGTTGTTGTATCTATTTTCTCTAGATGTTGCTTCAGGCGTCCTTTCCAGTTAATAGATGATATATAGACCAAAAACAACGAAGCTGCATGACCGATAACCATTCCCCTCTGCAGCCATGGTTTCAATTCTTAGAAGTCCTCCATAGGGTATTTTGCGACCAAACTGCATCCATCATTGCGAAAACCAGGAACTTGATGTTCAATAGGCTGCCTCCTCCAGTTGGTTGTTTTCATCTCTTGTTTGAGGACTAGGAACTTATGTTCAATGGGCCACCCCCCTCTGGGCCGTCTCCTCCTGGTCGCCTCGTCCGGGTCAGATCCCCTGGGCCACCTCCTTTAGGCGAACTCCTCCAGCCGCCTCTTCTGGGTAGCTCCCTCTGGGTCGCCTCCTCCTGGCCGCCTCCTCTTGGCCGCTTCCCCCGGGCCACCTCCTATAGGCGAACTCCTCCAGGCCGCCTCTTCTGGGTAGCCCCCTCTGGGCCGTCTCCTCCTGGCCGCCTCCTCTTGGCCGCCTCCCACGGGCCACCTCCTTTAGGCGAACTCCTCCAGGCCGCCTCTTCTTGGTAGCCCCCTCTGGGCTGTCTCCTCCTGGCCGCCTCCTCTTGGCCGCCTCCCACGGGCCACCTCCTTTAGGCGAACTCCTCCAGGCCGCCTCTTCTGGGTAGCCCCCTCTGGGCCGTCTCCTCCTGGCCGCCTCCTCTTGGCCGCCTCCCACGGGCCACCTCCTTTAGGGCTAGGGCGAACTCCTCCAGGCCGCCTCTTCTTGGTAGCCCCCTCTGGGTCGTCTCCTCCTGGCCGCCTCCTCTAGACCGCCTCCTCTTGGCCTCCTCCTCCGGGCCAAATCCCCTGGGCCTCCTCCTCTGAGCCACCTCCTTTAGGCGAACTCCTCCAGGCCGCCTCTTCTTGGTAGCTCCCTCTTGGCCGCCTCCCACGGGCCACCTCCTTTAGGCGAACTCCTCCAGGCCGCCTCTTCTTGGTAGCCCCCTCTGGGTCGTCTCCTCCTGGCCGCCTCCTCTTGGCCGCCTCCTCCGGGCCAAATCCCCTGGGCCTCCTCCTCTGAGCCACCTCCTTTAGGCGAACTCCTCCAGGCCGCCTCTTCTTGGTAGCCCCCTCTTGGCCGCCTCCCACGGGCCACCTCTTTTAGGCGAACTCCTCCAGGCCGCCTCTTCTTGGTAGCCCCCTCTGGGTCGTCTCCTCCTGGCCGCCTCCTCTTGGCCGCCTCCTCCGGGCCAAATCCCCTGGGCCTCCTCCTCTGAGCCACCTCCTTTAAGCCAACTCCCCCAGGCCAAATCCTCCAGGCATTCTCTTCTGGGTCGCTCCCTCAGCCTCCACCAGTCTAAATCCTCCTGGCCAAACTCCTCTTTCCTGCCTGGGATGGTCCTTACTAGAACGGCCCATGTGACTTTTTTTAAATCAGATAGTTTGTATTGTGTTGCTTTGTCTGCATTAGTTGGAGATGCCTGGACTTGGGCATCCTTTGACTGGGCCTTAGCTTATATTTCTTCATCTTGAGTGGGTTGCTGTTGCTGAATTCCAACGTGCAACTGGGGCGACTGTCTTCATAGTAGAAGGCGATAGGATGAAGTGCGATCAGAAGGCAGATAGGGTGCTGAGTAGAGGTCTCTCAAATAAAGAATTTCTTAGCACCCTCCAAGAACTTCTAGAAGCAACTCCACCCAGCAACTCTACCAGGCAAATCCAGGTTGATGACAACAGCAGTAGACCTACCCCCGAATTACCGGAGCCAACGGTGAAGTCAATCCAGCCTGAGCCAACTTTGAAGTTACATCAAGCGTGCAGTGGTTGTGATAGTGAAAATGATGGGCAATCTGGTGTTTTTGATGATAGTGTTTTTTTAGTGTCTCCCATGAAGAAAACGGATGCACTGTAGGTAATGTAAATAGGCATCCTAGTGATAGGCCAAGTTTAAATATTTTACAAATTAATATACAATGTATAAGAAATAAAAAATTGCAGCTTGAGGAATTTTGTTTTCAGAGAAATGTAAATATAATATGTGTATCAGAGCACTGGTTAAAGGATGATCAAGTAAATTATTTTGTACCGGATCGATTTGTAGTTGGAGATATTTTCTGTAGAAATAATATAAAAAATGGAGGCTCAGGAATTTTTATAAATTATGGTATTGATTTTGAAATAATTGATGTTAGTAATTTTTGTTTAGAGTTACATTGTGAGCTTTCCTGCATTAAATTAATTAATTTAAATATGATAGTTCTAAGTGTTTACCGATCTCCTACTGGGGATATGGAGTCTTTTCTGGAAAAATTTGAACTAGTTATCAAAAAACTTTTAAAATTAGGTAAATTTATTTCAGTCTGCGGGGATTTTAACATTGAAATGGGGATAGTGAGGGATAGGTCATCAAAGGATTTCTTAAATTTATTACGTAGTCTTAATTTGGTTTGTTCTAATAATAAACCTACACGCGGTAAAGCTTGTTTGGATAACATTATTGTAAATTTTTCACCAGATATGTATAAAGTAGACTTAATAAGTGGATGTTTTGCTGATCATTGTGTTTTGATTTTTAAATTTGTTCATAGTAAAGAAAAAAGTGTATCTGATGGTAACCCTCCTGGTAATATTAAACAATATGTTAGAAGGCAAAATATAGAGGCTATAACATGTTTTTTAGATAGCTTAAAATCTGAAAAATGGAAAATTATTGATGAATATCAAAGCGGAAATATTAATGAGGTGACACTTTTTGATGAATTTTTTTAAAAATGTGTCCTCTTATGGCATGATTGCTCACCCTTAGTTAATATTAAAAGAAATAAATCAAAATCCAAGAAGGATAAACTTAATTGGTATAATGATAAATTGAAAACTCTAAGGGAAACTATGATGATTGTGTTCTCGATTTATAAACATCTATTAAGTATTAATGCAGATAACACTCAAAATGTTTATAGGTCTTATTTGAACTGTAAGAAGGTATACAATTCTGAGCTTAAATCAGCCAAAAGAAAAGCATTTGAAAAATATATTGAAGTTGCCCCCAACAAATGCAGGGCTGCAAGATAGAAACGTTTCTATCTTGAGCAAAAATAGTACTAATCCAAAACAAATAAAACCAACGTAAACAAAAACCGACTTACAGGCTACATTTTTAAAGCAGGATTTTGACATATCATTCATTCAACTTACATATCTGCTGTTTTTAAGGAATATATTAGGTCAATTACTAAACGTAACAATGAAATTTTAATTATTTATTTTAAAATTAGTTTTTAATTTTATATTTTTACAGTATGATGAAAATAGTTGTTTTTCACTCAGACGAAAGTGTTTTTTCTGTTCTTAATCTTCCGAGCTTGGTGATTACACACCAAAAAGCCACTTTCTGTACGAGTGATTCTTGTGATTTGACATCAATAAACTCAAAAAAGTTTAAAGATGATAGTGAATTTCAATCAAAATCCAGGCAGTTTCAAAGTTCTAAACCTAAACTTTACAGTACTAAATCTACAATTAGTTTTGAACAATTGGGAATTAAAGGTCTATGCATAAGATGTAGCCATAATAACCACTGTGCTTTAAAACGCCAATCAGACCAATCATTATTGCACTGTAAAGCCTGTTCACAACATGGTCAAATGTTTTAAGTATGTGTAACGATTTTGCTAAAAGAAAAGTTTCAAGAAACAAAACTTGTAATGTAACTTCAGGTTCATCAGCTAAATTTGTTAGCACCAGTAGGTCGGAAGACTTTGGTTTCAATCACATAAACCATAACTCACAGGTAATTTATGAAAATTCTCAAATTTCTTTGATTTGTAAAAATATACAGTAACAGTTCTAGTGAATTGCAATTGGAGGTAGATTACGGTGCAGGATATACACTGATCTCAGAAACTGAATTCAACAAATTAGATCTTAAAGTAGTTATGTTACCCACAAATATTTTCTTTAGGTCATCCACATATGACATTTTTCGTCCTAAAGCCAAAGTACAAATTAAATTCAGTTATAAGGAAAATAAATCAGACTATTAATTAAATACAGACTATAAATTAACTTTTCGTTGTGCCTGAAGGTCATCCAGCCGTACTTGGTAGAGTATAGATAAGACACTTGGGAATAAACCTCGAGAGATCGATGGATTCCTCCAAAATGTATTTTCCAGTTCAGTTGATCAAATCAATTCAATCCAATTGATGATTACTCAAAGAATTTTCTGATGTCTGGGAACAGAAAATTGGTTGTCTCCCAAACCATAAGGTAACTCTAAAATTGTGTGACAATGCTACACCAGGCCCGGACTGGCCCACCGGGACGTGTCCCGGTGCGCCCTCCTCCTCGGCGCCTCCTCCTCAGCGCCCTCGCGGTAGGCCGCCGAAGGCGCCCGACCTAGTAACAAAAATATTCACACCAAATATTTTTTCATTGTCTCAGTTAAAATGCACATATAAATGATAAATACAGTAAATGATTCATACCACCTCCTGCCTACCTATACCTTATTCGGTAACTACGGTATTCAAAATAATTAGATGAGTAGCATTGGCGTAACTGAATTTTTCTGCCAACCTGCAAACTTATTTTTGGGCCCCCTCCGATAGGTCCAGTCATTGGTTATCACTGTTTCTGGCCAGTAAACCAGTGTCAATCAATGTTTATAGGTGGTGGTAGAGCTCGTTTTTATTAAACTTACTATTACCAAAAATATTACGACAAAGTAGTTTTAATTGTAAAATTGTATGCTATGTAAACTACTATATTTTTAAATATATATAGCCTAATTTTATCAGACTGAAATTAGGCCTACAGTCTAGCCTTTTAAAGAAATTCAACCTATTTAGTTGTTTGTTTTATTTTTTTATTTTACTCTCTCTTGGACATGTTAACAAAAATAAAGGTTACAAAACTTAATGCATATGATTTGTATTTTATTTAAGGTGTCAACATTTTTTTGAACACCCAGGAATTTTAAAAGATTGTGCAGCCGCGAGCTTACTCTGGCGATGGGAGCATTAGATCTCTAACCCCATTACGCGCCGCTGGTGTTGCATTTTTCATGCTTTTTAAAACACGGGTGGCCTACCCTTGTCGCGCAGGCGTTTTACATATATCCGTCGTTCAATTCTCCGGGGATAATTTGTCATTTTTGCAGAAATTATTTGCATTACAGAATCAATTCTATACAAATCTAAGGAGATAAAAAATAATTCTACAATAAATTTATTTTATTTTATTTTTGTTTGTTGTTAAATTTATGTTAGGTTTTAAAAATGAATTAATTTCATACACTACCAAAATTTCTACTTTATAGACGAAATAGGTTTATTTTGAGAATTGTACCAAAATATGTAGATTCCAGAAGGCCTACTGCTGACCTAAATAGCCCTTAAAGTAGTCGTCCAAACTAAAAAATAAAAATTGTACGTCATAGTCGCCACCTTAAAAGAAATTTAAGGCCAAAAATTGAAAAAAAAAAAAAAATTGGAAGCAAAACCTTAATTCTAAACATAACGAAAACGTCGTGTTTTAAGGAGGCAAAAACAAATGCAACTTTTAGAGTATGTAATTCCATCATGGTAATCGGCATTTAAAGCATTTTCTTATAAATAACATAGCATACAATATAATATGTCCCAATCCCAAGCTTAAAATGTTAAAAAAATTAATTTGTATATTTTTGTTAATTTCAATTAAATTTTTTTATCATTATTCCTCCAAAGACTTTGTTTTGTCTTTATTAGAACTTCTTAATACGGAGTTTTGGGAAGCAAATGATCTAATTATCTCTTTAACATCTATCAATATATATCCTATAGCCTAGTTGTCCAGTTCGTTGTGACTAAAAGACTACCTGAACCCGAATGCCGCCTCGCAGCCGCGGCCGTGGCGCTAGGCGATTTTTATGGCTGCAGAGGTTTACGGGAATCGTGTTTTAAAATTAACCAATTAAGATAGAGATTGGCTCTTAACTTTTTCTAAAAGTAAAAAGACAAATCTCGTCTTCTCTGATTTTAGGATTTTTTTATAAAATTGCTAATTTCAGCTATAACTGTCAAGAATTATCTGTTTTTCTAGATTTTTAACTGAAGTTTTCTATTAATTTAGATAAAATAATTATCTAAGTGTAACAAATGAAATTTAGTATCGTTAGTCTTCTTTAATATGACACCTTATTTATAGCTCTAGCTGCATTCAGCAGAAGATAGCAGCACGATTCTAAAAAAAAACCTTGCATTTGGGTGGCGCACCAGGAGTAGACCGGAGTCTTAACTTTAATTTTGACAAGGATCCCACCAAAATTAAACTGCCGTGAAATTCACGACAAATTGAGCGGCTAAAATAAGGTTTATATATAGGCCTATATGGGCGCCCTCGGTGACGGTTGTCCACCGCCCTTTTCAATGAGCCAGTCCGGGTCTGTGCTACACCTACATAAGAGAGTGCAATGTTCCATTTGCACTACGGTCCCTGATTAAGGATGAATTCAATAACTTCTTTCAATGTCTGCTGGTATCATTTCAAAAATGAAGTTAAGTGATTGGGGTTCTCCACTCGTAGTGATCCCGAAAGGTAATGGTACAGTTCGCTTATGTGTGAATAAATCTGATAAATCAGGGGTGAGTGACCAATTTGCCTCAGCTAATTTCCCTATTAAGCATATTCCGGACATACTCAATTGTTTGCGAAATTCTGCAGTATTTTGTATTACGGTAGTAGCCATGGTAAGACCTAAGCACGGGACCATGTTACTTTTTCATTTTGAGAGGTCCCCAGAAGCAAAAAACACCGTTCGTTCATTTTCATATATATATAAAAGTGTCCGTGGTACCGATAACTTTTGAAGGGGACCTCCGATTTTGATGAAATTTTGTTATGAAGGTGTAAGACCAGGTCTATTTTCATGAGTTAGCGAACCAGCATTATCGGGTTATGGGAATGGGGTTTTATGGGGTTTCAAAAGGGTCAAAAATGGGTTTTTGGCACTTTTGTACTTCAAATTAAAAAATTCAACAATTTTAACTGAAACGATTTAAAAGAGCTTAAAAAATAAACAATTTAGTATTTTGAATTTTTAACTTAGCTTAACGGATTACGGAGAAAAATTAAAAACAGGTTTACCATGTTAATCCTATGGGAAATCAATAGAATCCTGTATTTCCGCTTATTTATTGACAAAACTTTGTATAATTTGGTATGTACTTTCACTAGGTAGGATTTAACTGATATTTGCTTACAACACCCATATGGCGGCAAACCTACATACTCATCCCCATGGGGTTTATGGGGAAAATTAAAAAGTGCCGAATATTGATACAATTAATTTTATATTTAAGTTAGGGGCCTACCTAATATTTCCTAACAAATAACATTTTCTAACAATATCCCATGGCAGAAACCTACATACTCACCCCCTTGGGGTTTATGGGAAAAATTAAAAAGTGCCAAATTTTGATACAATTTTATTTTTACCTTACCTAATCATTGTATTTCCTAACAACTAACATTTTCTAACAATCTCCCATAGCAGCAAGCCTACATACTCATTCCTATGGTGTTTATGGGGAAAATACAAAATCTCAAATTCCTATGGAAATTCGCTGAGTACGCAGGTCTGCTGCGACGGGGGTATTAGTTTAAGTTACAGTAAAAACTGTTTTTGATATGCTATTTATAAAACAATTCCCATGTTACTTAGTTGTGACAGGGTGGCCGAATAACAACTCGAAGTAAACTACCAAATTAATATTTTATTACAACAACGACATTCACATTACAATGGTAAACAGAGATGAACAAAACATTTAAGTTACACGACATACAATTCGCGGCAGGTAATTCACAACGACCAAGAGCTATCAGTTACAAGTTAGGATTGAATGATTTAAACTGGGGAAGGTGATATGACCGAGCTTTAACCGTTAACCCGTCCCGGGGCCGGAGCCCCGGGTGGTCGATATGTTAATTAATTTGAAGTTACTCGCGGTTCGCGGACTGACGACTGACGATAGTCCAAAGACAACCTCTCTTGTGTCCACCACCTCTCCCCTCCAGGGAGGGGGAAGGTGCTTACCGTCCGGTGCTGCCCCTAGCGGCTAAAATCAACATTACTGTCACTTATTGCGCAAGTCAGTCTGGTGTCCAGGCCATACGCTGAGACAACGTCAGCGCATTCCAGACACGCGCCGCTACAATAAACTAGGCCGGTCACCAGGGCATGGGTTGAGTCCCGCTGACGGTATCATATTCTGGAAGCCTAGTGCGCTACCTATTCCATTTGAGGTCAAAGCAATTTCAACATACCCGACCCTATATTTTACTAATAATAAACAGATTAAATCTAGTGACGGTAAAAAGGCTTATAATAGGGTGGGTGTAGATGCCTCATGGATTAATAGTATTTAAACGGTCTAGGGGTTTTTTGGCCCGTCACATTCCTCACCCCCTTAGACCATGCTACCCCCAGCATGAGGTAACAGCACGAAGCAACTGGCGAAGTAGCGGCGCACCTGACAGCTCCCAACCTCCACAACAGAGTGTCCTTTTTTCCCTTGCTTCCAGCCAGCCAGGCTCAACATGGTGCCCTGGTTCAGTTTAGAATCCCTCCGATTTAAATATGAAAAGCAAAAAAAACAAAAACAGAAAACAACGAAGAACAACGATTGGCTTCGAGCGTCGCCACCTTCCCCGTACATTCGTGTGTGATTAAGTAAGTACGGTTCATGCGTAAACCACTACAAATATACAATAATTTTTTTCAACCGTTCTAAATTGAAAACAAATGTACAAAATATTACCTTATTTTAACACATACAATTTCTATAAAATCTTCACATCGCAACGCTTCACATTACTCTAACATCTGGGAACACCTAAAAATCTCAACAATTCCTTAAGCCTAAAAATTCTTAACAGATCTCAACAAATTTTTTTAATCTAATAATTCCCATAACAAACACGACAAATAGTTTATAACAAAATTGACATACAACAAATAAAGAGCAAATGAATAAGTAAGCAACATTGAACAAAAACACGAATAAACAAAAATCAGAGAGTTATTCACACGGGGGCGCGTAGAGCAACTAGAGGGTCAGAATATTAAGAGCATAATTTAGCAACGGTGTTGCCGAGAGTAATAATTCTTTTTGAATGGATTAGAACATGTTTTTATTAATGGATTCCCCTTAGTTTGACTCTACGTCCCTAACCTTAGCCTACACAACATCTACGGTATAATGCTATATATCCTTCCTTAAAACACACAAGACACCTAAGAATACATTACTTAACAGCCCTAAGGTTACAAATGGCGTCATAACGTTTGAGGCCCATATCATCGCCTAAAAAAAAACACGCCACGATACACACGTAGTCACTAACACACATATTTATCTCTTAAAATGAAAGCTACACAAGTACACAAAACTACAAACTATCATCGACACAAGTTTATGAAATTACAAAAGGGATAATGACGACTCAGGGGTCTAACAACCAGGGTTGAAGGTGCCGGCAAACCCTCAAACAAGGTATATTTGGCTTCTTAGTAGCCTCAGGTTTATTTAAGTTAGGTGTCACCTAGTTTATATATGGATTGCTAAAAGAATTTTGTCTGGTCCCAGGCCAAGGGTATGGTTCAGTACTATTAGTGTGGTTGGGAAGGACGGGTCAATTCAGGTAGTTAGTTGGACCGCAGCTGCTTACATTCCCATACTGCCTTGGTTCTTGGACCAAACGTAAAGAAGTTAGATTCACTTTTCCTTTGAAAAAAAATAAATTGAAACTTTTATAATTTTCCCTTAATATTTACTTGGTTCTGAATCAACTTTCTTTTCAGACCCCATCGTCCAGTCAACGTAAATTAATATTTAAGAAAACAAAAAAAACAAAAATAAAAACACATCAAAACAATAAAATAAATTAGCCTAAGACTTAATATAATTCACACAGGAAGAACTAGCGATAGGTGGGGGGGGGGAACCCCAAATGTGTCTGCAATGAACTGCGGAGCGAGTCTGTTATCCCCTTTAGTCCGTAGTTTTCAGAGGGGGAAACGCACATCGCGAATTTACTTCCAATTGCACAACAAGTCCCATCACTTGCACCTTTATAGTCACCACTCGGCTTTGGCGCAGGCCGAGCAGGTTGTTAGAAGGCGTCCATAACCAAATCACTAAAATCCACATTGTCAGTTCAAAAAAATACTACTGATGCTACTTAATTTGTTTCCGGAAATAGTCTCTGGAGCTCCATTAATTAATTCTTAACTGCGCAGGACTTACGCTACCCAGTGCACTTGTAGTCGTAGCCAGCTAAACTCTGCAACCACTATGTTCCCCGGGGAAGGTCGCATCTCCACCTCGCGAGGCACATCTCGGCCAGCTGTTGAGTCGGTGGTCCGGCAGTGCGGCTACGCTCTCTGCGTCGTGTCGCGCTGACTCGGAGCCACGGGACTGCTCTGCGTCTCCACCTGAACAAACACAAAAAAATTAACCCTTTTCGACGTCCTTAAAAATACAACAACCTCACAATTTATTCTCCCTCACGCGAGCAATGTCTGGGGCGCCGGGGCATACTACAAACTGTACACCCCTTTGAGCACAGAGCAGCTCAATAGGCCTATTTCATCAGCGTTCATCTCTCAACCAGGACATGTCCAAATACTAAGAGCAAGGTTACACCCATCTCCTTTGCTCTGCGAGCTATGTCCGGGGAATAGGGCCTCTCACTCGCCCTAAACGCTCAGAGCAGCTCAATCTCACCAGGGACCGGACTCTCCACATCCGTCCCAACCACAGCCATGCCGTTCGCACAGGCTGGAATACTTCAACTGGGGACACCACACCCACGCATGATCTACTTTATTTCACCGTGTCCCCCAGATCACAGAATCACAGGGGCTGCTGACAAGTCAGGCAGGCACCCTGTATTCACTATTGTCATAACCCCAAAATCAACCGGCAGCTCACAAAATTCCTCCCACCCTCACTTCCCAACTAGGTGTTCCTGTATTGATAAAAAGTACAAATCGACATGTAGGCTTATGCTTCGTAGAAAAAAAACTTTTTAGTCAAAACTGTAACTAAAAAAAAACTGACAAGTTTACTATGGGGAATGGTGACTTAACTTGAATCGGTAGCTTACTTGCAACAAAACTGATATTTACTATTTATCATGAATTTCCACCCTGGAAACTAAAAAAACCCCCATTACTCCCCACTCTACCAATCCTCTACCCACTTAAAACCTCAAATCCACTTGCTGCTGGGTAGAGGGCCTGCAATTTTAGCAGGGCAATCTCCCATTATCGAGCACATTCCACATTAGGCCATAAAAGCCGTTCAACCTACCAAAAACATTCTGACTCCCTCAGTTCTCATTTACCACGAAAAAAACAGAAAAAAAAACTTATTACTTATCAAGAATTCTTATTCCGGAAACCAAAAAAACCACTATTTTCCTATTTACCAATCCTTTACCCACTTGAAAACCTCATATCTACTTTGCTACTGGGTAGAAGGCCTGCAATTCTAACAGGGCAATCTCCCTTGAGCACTTGCTTCACGTGTGTCAGGTCCCCAAGACCATCTGACATCTGACCTACCAGGAACACTCTTACCCTCCCAACTCTAGTTCACCGTGCTGTGGGCTGCACAGAGCAGGCATGACAATCGGGATATTTGTTGTACAATAAGTACAAAGTAAATACACAACCATTTTCGGTACCCGTTACAAGAAACTACACTTAATAAAGAAATAATTTATATGAATGGTTTGTAGCCAGATTTGTTCGTACTCACGTTTAACCTTACTTCTTTGGTAACACATTAAACTGAAAAATTACCCACTAGTTAACCAGTCAAGTCACCACCACCCCAATTCAACATAATCCTCCAAGGTATATTATTAGTATAAGTAAATAAAGTAGGCCTATAGCCTATAAATTTATAAAAAAAACAAAGTCATACTTTGACTGATACAAGAATTTATACTTAGGCTTGATCCTTGTGTTTCCTGGACGAGTCCAACGCAGATTCCCACCGGCTTCCAAAGAGCGCAGCGAGTGCAATCCTCCGGAGCTCTTGCCAAGAATTAGCTACAAGTGCAACCTACCTCTAACAAAAAGATATTTCATTAAATAATCAGTACATAGCTCATCCTTAATCCCTCAAATTCCAACAGCCTACAGGGAGAAATTAAGAACCAGTAACAATTCAACACAGAACTTCTAATTAAAAGAACACTTTTTAATTTTCACCACAGTAAAAATAACCTAGTCAGTCAGTAACAAACCAATATCAACGGCACCATTAAACGCTTTAAACCCTCTAAAATTCCTCGGTTAAATTACAACATAAGCTGGTCACGTCCAGTAGGTTAATTTACTACACGCTACCGACGGTGAGCACAACATGAATCTCAACTTTCCCCCCCTCATCAAGTATCGCTCAACGAACTAATAAAATTCGCCAATAGTTCCTCGTTTAAACATAATTGACTTCCCTGCCCCCTTAGGAAAAAAAAAGGTAATTTATTATAACATTTCTAAAGCAGTTTTATCCCCGGAAATGAATCAACAATAGTTATAGGAGCAATCAGTCCGCCACTACAGAAATTCCCATTCCCAGTTATTGCAGTAAACAAATACCGAATAGGCTTAGGCCGAGCTTCGAATCCAGATCTTATTTTAATTTCAAATTTCATCAACACCAATTTAATTAAGCTGGAACACTACTGCAACACATTCAAAGTTCCACAGGCTCAGGCCTACTAAAGATAACCTCCCTAACACAATTTTGCTTGCTAATTTCAATAAATCCAGGTTAGTCCGCCAATCAATTGTATAATGTTCTAAGGTAGTAGGCCTAAAAAAAATGGCTGAATTAACTCAATACCCATGAAACAATTGCTAGGTAATACTCAATTTAATTTCTGCATCGCCTTCCCCAGCGATTGGTCTGAGGCACAAAACCTAACCTCTAAATGTTCTTCACCAGGTGCAAATTCACTTACTTCTATGAGATGCAATAAATCACAATGCTATTTAACTCAAACTTCCAAATTCTGATCACCAACATTAATTATTATTGTTTCAGAAAATAAATTTATTTCACAGTAAGCTAGGTGAGGTAGGCTTATAAAACAGGAGTGACAAAATCAGGCTAGGCCTACTTCAAAATCAGGAAAGATTTAAACTTTATTATTCCAATTTCCATAGGGTTAGACAAAATAGAATATTTCAAAATGCAACAAATGCTTTTATATTAAATTTTAACAGGCCTACCATAAAGAAAAAGAATTTTGCATAACATAAACAATAAAAAAATTCAAATTAATTTGTTTACTCACCAAACACTGCATCGCTCCAGTGATCGTCCTTCATCCAGTCCAGTGGGAGACTATTTAGCAGATTCGAACGAAATCCGAGCGAAGTTTTAACAAACGAAATTAATCAAAATTAATAAATTGCCGGTAAGTTTACCGTATGTGTAGTAGCAAAAAACGAAAACGGACTTTTGAACCGAGTTTAACACCTGACACCAGTGTGACAGGGTAGCCGAATAACAACTCGAAGTAAACTACCAAATTAATATTTTATTACAACAACGACATTCACATTACAATGGTAAACAGAGATGAACAAAACATTTAAGTTACACGACATACAATTCGCGGCAGGTAATTCACAACGACCAAGAGCTATCAGTTACAAGTTAGGATTGAATGATTTAAACTGGGGAAGGTGATATGACCGAGCTTTAACCGTTAACCCGTCCCGGGGCCGGAGCCCCGGGTGATCGATATGTTAATTAATTTGAAGTTACTCGCGGTTCGCGGACTGACGACTGACGATAGTCCAAAGACAACCTCTCTTGTGTCCACCACCTCTCCCCTCCAGGGAGGGGGAAGGTGCTCACCGTCCGGTGCTGCCCCTAGCGGCTAAAATCAACATTACTGTCACTTATTGCGCAAGTCAGTCTGGTGTCCAGGCCATACGCTGAGACAACGTCAGCGCATTCCAGACACGCGCCGCTACAATAAACTAGGCCGGTCACCAGGGCATGGGTTGAGTCCCGCTGACGGTATCATATTCTGGAAGCCTAGTGCGCTACCTATTCCATTTGAGGTCAAAGCAATTTCAACATAATCGACCGTATATTTTACTAATAATAAACAGATTAAATCTAGTGACGGTAAAAAGGCTTATAATAGGGTGGGTGTAGATGCCTCATGGATTAATAGTATTTAAACGGTCTAGGGGTTTTTTGGCCCGTCACATAGTTGCTTAGTTATCTATTGATTTAATCTTTAAAAGTGTCCAAAAATTTAAGACCACCATTTTTCCTCTGAGTTTTTTGAATCTCATTTCATTAGGTATCATAGTAAAAAAATTGTTCACAGTTAAATATTAGATTAGGCAGAACCTTGATTATAATTTGCCAGAAGTTTTGAACATCTCCGAATTGTTTTTATTGTTCTATCAGGCTCAAGTGGAGAGCGTGAGGGATTGATTAGCAGGTCTGGGGGCCAGAAAAAGGCCCTGTGATGGTCAGTGGCACTCCATACATGGGGGAGAGTACACATACACCTGTACTGCCATCGCAGTCCTGTGTGGGATTGATTAGCAGGTCTGGGGGCCAGACAAAGGCCCTGTGATGGTCAGTGCCACTCCATACATGGGGGAGAGTACACATACACCTGTACTGCCATCGCAGTCCTGTGTGGGATAGATTAGCAGGTCTGGGGGCCAGATAAAGGCCCTGTGATGGTCAGTGCCACTCCATGCATGGGGATGAGTACACATACACCTGTACTGGCATCACAGTCCTGTGTGGGATTGATTAGCAGGTCTGGGGGCCAGACAAAGG
>JAQYXR010000984.1:0-46263 GCA_030545055.2 Neoaliturus tenellus
AAGGTGAATGGTACTAATAAAAGTCACTGGCAGAACGCGGATTCGAACCCACGACATAGCTGCCATGGTCCCGAAGTCCGGCGCGCTAACCACTACGCCACGGGCTCACCCAAGCTTTTATAATGGTTTCTTCCAGATACTATCCAGTGATCCTAACCGGAGATTACAATCTGCAGCCATATACGGGAGTGTACAGATTTTTAACGGAGGGCTTCCTTAAATACGAAGGTCTATCCCGAGAAACACTCGAGCCGTCAGAAGATAAAAATGGCTCCCTGTCCCATCAACTTCTGCCTTGCAAACTCGGAGTCACGGACAAGTCTCAGCACGTTGATGTAGTGGAGGCCAGAGCCAGGGGAGAAGATGTCATTGCTACAAGAGTGAGTGTCGATTAGCAAGTGTTTAAAACATATATTTATTTGGGGTTATCCAGAAAGTAGCCTCCAAGCCATTGGACCTCAATTCGTTTGAGATAACTAATAGAATATTTTTATTAAAATATTTACACTGAAGTATTGTCATAGATTAAGCACACTCCCCATGCTTAATCTATGGTATCATAGATTAAGCAGAGTATGCTTAATCTATGGTACTAGGGGGCCCGTGCAGCGCAATGCGCTGCATCTATTAGTGTACCCGGTGATCAAACCTTGCTTCATGGTAATGAACAGAGTTACTTTGAATAACAAATAAATTATGGAAACAAACAGGTAAAGCAATATTGGTGTTCCATCAATCGATCTTCATTACTAACGCTACAACTTGCCAATGTGATATTGTTGAGATTTGGTGGTTTTTCTTTTAGGTCCAAAATAGCCATAAGATTACGTAATTGTTCCTTTCCCTATTTGTTTTGGGGCTTCTGTTTAAACACTCCTATAAAATTTTGAATGAATTCACAGGTGTTTGATCTACACAGTTCATCAAACATAAAACGCAAATGACAACAGAATAAAAATCAACATTTCATTACAACTCCCCGCTCCTGTATGAGTTATGCGACTGTTGTAATAAGTTTCTGTATGAGGTAGTCTCCGACATAGTGAATGAGTCCGGATTACTATTTATAAAGAACTAAATCCTCTTTAACTTACCATGGCATTACAAAATGTAAATAAAGAAATCACAAAAATTAAGAGGATCTACATTTTTGTTGTCGTGCTCCATTTTTTGTTTTATGTGGCATTTATATTTTGGTCAAAATTGCTCTTTATACAAAGCATTTTTGTAATAAGTTTGTTGTTGAAGGTAAAAAAAATTAAAAAATATCGTCTCTTTGAAACAGGTGTTTTAATTTGAGTAGCATTCTGCATTTCTGCATTAAATTTTCTTATAGAATAATAGTGAATAAACAGGTACAACCAACTATCTCTTTCCCTTACGCTCCTTTTACACATCACGGTTTTGCCCGTACGATTAAAAATCGCACGGCGGACATTCCAATAGAATCTTATGAGACCTTTCACACAGGCATGGGGAGGGTTTTTAACCGGCTGCCAATTACTTGTACGGTGTACTTGGACGGTTTTAAATCGTGCGGTTTTTTCCCGCAAGGCTAAAATCGTAATTTGTGAAAGGAGTGTTATAGTTCACAGCAGTTTGGAAACCCATGCACACAAATTTAGTGTTCCATTTTAATATTTTTGTTATTTTTTGATAGTGTTTCAATACCAATCAGACAACCCATAAGACTCATGTAAAAAATTTCAATTTCCGAACTTATTTTTGTGCCCAAATGCACGTAAATGAAACGTTCAAGCAAAATCTACCCGATTCGTTTTGAGAAAAGGATTAAACGTCACAATAGACACTCCTCGTGTTAAAGTATGAAGTTGTGTTGATATTTCAGTACCAGTTCAATTTGCTTCTATTCAGCTTTTAACGCATGTGTTTGTTTGTTTAGCTATCAACAGCTGTTTTATTTAGCAATTCAATATAAATAATTTATTATTTATTATTATTATTTGTTAATTTATTTTTTAACAATTATTGTTCCCCATGTTAATCTTATGGACAAAAAATGAACTTTGGGGGCTTCCCGTGAGCTTCAGAATAAAAATATCAAAAATCTAAAACCTTATTGCAAAACTACGAACTAAGACGATTCTTTTGACACCTCAATTTAAAATTGGTCCAGAAATAAGGGAGGAGTAGTGTTAACAAAAAAAGGGCATCACATATTATATATATAGATATAGATAGATTGTCTTTTAGTACTTAAACAGAAATGGAAATGTTCATTTTTATGCTTGTTTATAAATAATACCACCGTCGCAGCAGACCTGCGTACTCAGCGAATTTCCAATGGAATATTGGTATATTTTCTATTTCCCCATAAAATCCATGGGGATGAGAGTATGTAGGTTTGCCGCCATAAGGGTTTTCTAAGCAAATATAAGTTAAACGCTTCCGAATGAATGTACTTACCAAATTTTATCAAGATATGTTAATAAATAAGCAAGATACTGTAGAAGGTTTTGTTAATTTCCCTTAAGAATAACATGGAAAACATAGTTTTTGGATTTTCTCCATAACCATTTAAGCTAGGTAAAATATTCAAGATACTAGATTGTCTGTTTTTTAAGCTCTTTTAAATGGTTTAAGTTAAAATTGTTGAATTTTATAAATAAAAGTAAAAAAAGCCAAAAACCTATTTTTTACCCTTTTGAAACCCCACAAAACCCCGTTCCCATGGTCCGATCATTCTGGTTCGCGAACTCAACCTAGTAGATGCTGGCTTACACCCCTGTACCAAATTTCATCAAAATTGGAGGTTTCGTTCAAAAGTTATCGTGTTCACGGACACATACATATATATATAGATATATATATATATATATATATATATATATATATATATATATATATATATAGGTATATTCGTGAATCTACAGTTGATACATTTCTTAAATTTTGACGACGTTGGTTGGTAGTTTTCCTTTGGTTGATACTACCAACTTAGGATCCTCCCTTTGTTGATACGCCTGTCATATACTGCACTTGAAATTCATATAATAATCAGGCAACAGTTGATCCCTGGCTCCCTGGAGTTGGTGCTATTAGCAGCTATTGAAATTTGTTTTCATAACCTAAAAAATTATCGTATCTCATTTTATGTTTCTAAGGGCTTTAGGGAAGTTTGGTATGTTATCACATTATAACACTAGATATTTTTATTTTTCGATCTACGCAAAAAGCAGAACTGAAGGGGATTTTGAAAAAAAAAAATTAAAAAGGTAAAGAGATGAATACCGATAGGTGAATTTATACCGTGCCGCGTTATTAATTCACTTGACCGCCCGCGCCCTACCTAGGGCTAATTTTAATCTGAAAACCGAATTGTGTTTAGTTTCAGTACTTACCTCTAATTCAACTGCTTTCTACTTAATTTATTTATTGTAGTGTCGGTTTGTAAAACATAGTAAAATAATCAATGGTATTAGTTTTTGGCAATAACTATACAGATATCAAGACTCAATTCAACCGAATCAGATGGATGTACCTAAGTTACTTGGTCGTCGACCCGTCATTGTCATTTCGGCGTGTTACATTTCTTGGTAAGTAACCCTAACAATCTCTTTTTATAATATTTTACCTGTAATACGGTAGCACTTTTTATGATGTTACAGTAGGCTACTTCTTCATAAGAGAATGCGTAGTCTATATAACCATTGGCTATGTCCTGTAAGCCTACTAGGCTATCTTAAAACCAGCCTATTTTGAGGCTAAAAAAGTTTGGACCTCCTTATAAACTTGATGGAAGATCCGTATGAAATTGATTGCCATGAATTAACTGTGTGGGCTACCGTGTTAACTAGGAACATAACTTTACCTCAAGCCTAATTCTGTTGATAGTCTAGTAACTTATAGGCTATTTCTATTGGCTGAACTTCCATAACGGACACCTGGCACTTATTGGGTTGAAGATGTTGTAAAATTTTTCCCAGGGGGCGGAACATGGTTCTTTTAAAGGATTTAGGTGGGACTAGGCCAAATTTTCTTGGCAAATCAACTTAACTTCTCCTTTCTTGAACAGTTGCACGCAAGCTCACTGCGGAGTTACACGAGAACAGAACTGAAAGTTCGTAATATCCTACGATATTGAATACTCGTATATTCAAACTTTTAAATTTTATAATAATGTATAGGCCTAATTATAATGAAAATAATTTAGTCTAAATAATGAGATTGAATCTCATTAAAAATCTACTGCAAATAGTGAAACGGACATTGGGATATACTAAGTTAATGAGTACTTAGAGGCATTTTTTCTGCAGGTTATTTTTATCTGATTCGGTTTTAGCCCAGATATTCCAGATGTATTTAAAAATAGTGTTTGAAATAAAGGAAAGTGGGACCAAATATTAGTTGATGGGTGAAGCGAGTGTGCCATTAACCACCCGAATAGCATTTTCTACAGATAGGGGAAGTAATGGTTTCTAAGAAGCGGGTCACTGCATCTCTGGAAAATCTAAATATTTTAAATCTCAGGATACTCCTTGGCACTGGCACTCTGGCAGGTTCGACTGAGGCAACAGAACAGGAAAAGGCATTCTGAACTACCGGTACCTGGGAACATTGCACTCAGAATAAGGAAAGAGTCCCGAGCGGCCCGAATACATTTTTACTTTTATTTCAACTAACTTTATATGTATTGAATGTATTGTCGTATATGTAACTTTATATGTATATCGAAGCTATGTATTGAATGGATTAAAAGCAACTTCATAGCAGTGCAGAAGACCAAGAATTGCTCAACAGACTACCTGTACAGGTCAAACATTTTAGAAATAGCCTATTTTTATAATTTTGCTAATAGTTTTTAATGCTTTATCCCTAGGTTATGGAAGTGGAGCACCCGCCGCCAAGTACAGATGAGGAAGTTCCTTCCATCTATTTTACGGAACTCGAGCCAAAAAATCTCAAGGCATATTTGGTGGATTTTACAATTTTACTGAAGAAGCAGTTCAATTTATAATAGGTCAGTGTCACATAATTTTTTATTTTTTATGAGGGTACCGTAACAGAATAATTAGGATTTCTGTTCTGTTTCTGTTGGTTAAAAAAATTTATAGTAAGAACGACTGCAAGGGCTTAAAATAATTTATATACTAAGGAACTGGATGTGTATTTATTAAGAAGATGGAGGCCTCAAACTTTAACTTACTATATTCTAAGAGCCAGTGACGAGCAGAACACACATAAAAACCAATAATTTTCTCAGTTAATCTACTGTTACTCCCTTGCATGAAATGGGGATTATAAAAGTCCACTGGCAGTAGGTTTGGCGTCGCGCAAAGGTGAAAGGGGTGAACATTTGACAAATGACATACATATTTTAGGAAAGTTGCCAATTTGATATGTCAAAATATACTATTAAACTTACTTGAAAATGGGAACGGCAGACAACTACCATGGTTGTGACGTCATGACAAACGCTATGATGGTAAGAAAAAAATTTTGAACATTTTTAAGGAATTCTGCTGTTTTGATAAAAATGTCAAAATATACCGGTATTGTTACACATACTTGAAATAAGGAATGGCAGACGCCCACCACTGTTGTGACTTCACAGCAGACGCTTTGAAGGAAGGAATAAACCTTTTTTCGATCAAATTTTAGGGCTAAACATTTTGATTAGTCAAAATATACTGTTATACTTACTTGAAAACGAAAACGGCAGATGGCTACCGCGGTTCTGACATCATGGCAGACGCTTTGAAGGTAGAGAAAAAAACCTTTTTCAAACATATTTAAGGAAAGCTGACGTTTTTATACGTCAAAATATACTGTTTTTCTTACTAAAAAATGGAAATGACGGATGGCTGCTGAGGTTGTGACGTCACAGCAGACAATTCACGGATAAGAAAAAAAAAATGTTCGAACATATTTTTTTAGGAAAGCTTTTGTAGATTCATTGATATCTCAAAATATATTTTTATTCTTTCTTTTTAATAGATTTAATTATTTAATTTTATAATCTTTTCAAATCTTAATCGACTTCACAACCACGGTAGCCATCTGCCGTTTCCGTTTTCAACAGTATAGCCTCAAATGGCAGCTTTCGTAAAATTTGATCGAGAAATTTTTTTTACCTAGGCCCTACCTTCAAATTGTCTGCCGTGATGTCACAACCGTGGTAGCCGTCTGAAGTTCCCACCGACATCTCATGTCCTAATTACCAACATTAACGTTTTAACACTGAGAGAGAATAATATAAAATTATAGCCGTAATTAATATAATTTATCGGTCTTCAGCAACTTATTAGGCCTACCTACGCTGCCAACTGCCGACACTACAGTTAACAATACAGGTGTCACATGAAAATGGTGTCACTGAAAAATTATAATGGGTTGTTGATACTTTTGATCTCTGTTAACAGGATACGCGCAACTTTACTTAAAGTTTAGTATAGGCTACCACTTCTGACTGATGTTATTTTCTATTCACGTATATTCACCCCAACTTCTTGATTTGAATATTATAAAAATAGGCCTAAGTAGGCTATTGATTCTGAGATATCATAACATGTTTAGGAATTTTAAATGTTAGGTATCTCATAACATGTTAAGGAATGCTGTTATGTTTAAAATATGAACCAATAAGGATATAAAACCTTGTACTTTATATTTTGCATGCTTTGTTTCACAATTTTATGTTATTAATTAATGTTATTGCCCTTCTTTCCTCTCATTTTAAGCTACGGTAAACATCGTGCTTTACCATTGTTACTCTGGACTAAAAACAGGTACCAAAACCAAATGATCACAATAAAAAAAAAATAAATAAAAAAAACTAAGTATTTTGAAAACATAATGTATAATATAATTTGGCATTGAAACGATTTTAAATTAAATACTGCAAGCCTGAATTTTATCGTCAATCACATGTGAAAGAAATCACTTGAAAAATAAATTGCAACGTTACTCTTCGATATTCGGAATAGTAATTAACTATTTGATTCGATTCGGTTCGAAAAAAAAGTATTCACAGACCCTTAGTTTTCAGAAATATTGGACTAGAGTGTCATATGTTCATGTGTACTTTATCAATTGACTCTTCACTGGAGCAATACAATCTGTATAGCAACTTATCAAGGGTATGCCAGATGTGTCCCGGCTTATTAAAATGGTTTAAAGTGATTCTGTTTAAAAATAAAGTTGTTAGAAGAATTAGGCCTATGACATTTTGTCTGATAGTAAAACTCAGTTTTCCAGTCCTCGTGTGTTTTTCTACCTAACAAGCTGACTTCCATGTTAAATTCAATATAACAAACTTTTATCTACACAGTTAACTCAAATTTGTACAGTTTATAACAGCTTTTGTAGTTTTTTGTCACACAATTAAAACTTTGGGGTCTTTTTTGGAATGTCCCTGCATTTTTTAAGATTATCTTTGGGTCCTTCACCTGCTTATCGGTAGGCTGATAAAAGGTTGCGCGCTCGGCTTTCATATTCAGTCTTCATCATGTCGCTCATAAACTTGGTTCGGCAAGTTGACTCTAAAGAAAAAGCAGTTGAATATTTACAAAGGAAAGGTGTTTTACACAGTACACCTAAACATACCTAAATAACTAACCTAACCTAACCTAACCAATAAAAAACCCGTTGAAGGGTACCAAATTTGTTTCTAGTTTATAATTTTATCCTCCAGTACATTCCTTAGACATGTTGAAGGCAATAGAAAATTGTTTAAAAATGCGGGGACATTCCAAAAAAGACCCAAACTTTGACTGTTGTTTTCATTGGCTGGGCAGCTGAGTGGTTAGGCTATACTAAAGCTAACTGTGAATCTGAACGTTCAGTCTTGAGAAAGTTTAAGCTTTCTAATGGTTCGAAACTGAATCCAAATGTAATTAAATGGGTTATGATTCTGCGTAGAATCGCTCATACTTGCTGAGCTTAACCAGGTGATGAACATCGCTCGTCACCTCTGCATTTTTATAAGCCCATTTTTTTCTTTTTTCTTTTTTTAAGGATGATGAATTGGTGTAAAAAGGCAAATCAATATCATTACTGTTTTTTTTTTTCAGGATTTGGCAGAGGCGGAATGTGACCTGGGTACTCCCGACATCATCCCTTACGTTACTATATCTACATTATTTTTAATTTTAAATAACTTAACGGTAAATTACATTAAATATTCATGTAGGCCAGACATAATTTATCTAAAATTTAAACATATTAATTAGATTACACAGGTTACTCAATAAATTTGTATTTCACATATGTTTGTTTTTTTCAACTAAGCCTTTGGGTTAGTTTTAGCCTTTGGGTGGGATTTATCATCATCTTCAGTTGTTATAATCTTGAGTAACTATAGGGCTAAAACATGCCTGTTTTTTACCTTCGTTAAGTAGCATTTTGCTACTTAATAGCAGCTACCTAGTAGCAGCTACTGAAATAACAGCTACTTAAAGTACTTAGTAGCTGCTACTGCCTATGTCACATTGGCTACTTAGTAGCTGCTACTTCGCTAGCTGCTAGTAAAGTAACATGGTGTGACATAGCCTTAGTGTAGGCCTACTTAAAATTGTACAGTTCAAATTTTTCAGGTGTCCAATCAAAATATAACATATCCATATTTCAACATTAAATATTTAAATATTGGTATACAAGTTATAAAAAAAATGGTTTAAAAAATAGTTATTTTCATGGGAGGAAACCATATGACTAAACGTTTTTCAAAGTTTATCAACAAACTAATTAGATCATGTTTTTTTGTGTTTTCCAAAACATTTTTAAAGTGGACATGTTTGCTCTTTCATGACACCTCCTCAATTCAAAGCAAAGAACTTCTTGTAAGTCATTTGAAAGAATCTGAATATATTTTGACTCTCCTTTCTCTTTATATTCTTAAGTGCCTGTGTTTTTTTAAATGCAATTATATTGATTTAATGATAGAACATCATTACCATAGTTATGAGACAAACAGAAATGATTTTCAGTACCCAGTTCATCAATTAAGCTGTTATAAAAAATGCCTTGCTATTATAAAATAAAACCATAGCTAATTACCTAATAGAATAAAAAATATAGAACATATTAAGACATTAAAAAAGGACTCTCTGGTCTAAGGCAAGGTATATTAGAACAAATGATTACCTAACAGGCGAGTTACATTAATATAATTATTGCCTCTAAATAAAAATATTACAATATTTAGTAAGAGATTTTTTTTTAGCTGACAACAGTTATCTGGTTTTTATAACTATAGCTTAGTGCATGAACACACAGAGAGCGACGCGACGTGATTAATTAAAACCCATGTAATTCGTCGCGTCGCTCTCTGTATATTCAGCTCAATCTGATTTCATGTACTTCTTCCCCCCGAAGAAGCTCTCTGTGTGTTTGTGCACTTAGTAGTATATGTCACCTGTTTTACCAGCTGCACTGGAACAAAAAATGTTTTTTGACCAATAATTTATCTCTAACCTTAATATATGCTGTTGGTTCTAGCAGCCTAAACAAGAAACTAAAAAAATGATGTACAGTAATGAAAAGTTTGCAATCATCATATACAGGACTAGTATATAGGCGTAGTGATCATATGCTTAAAAAGCCAGCTGATACAAATAACTTTAGTACATTTAAAAAGAAGTACGAAAACCAAGTGTTTATGCGTTGTCTCAAAAATAATTTTTTGGGACTGTTACAGTGATGGAATGTTTGTAATCTGAGCTGGTATGGTAAATGATCATGTTAGCTGTGTTGGAAAGTTGCCACTTTCGGTACTAGATCAGGTAAAAATATTTAAAAGTATTTAAATGTCCCTCTAATCCTATGGGACGCAGTATAGTACTGATACAGTAAGTCTAACATTCCTGGTTGGATACCAGGAGTGACCAACTCCTGTTCATCCTCATTTGGTCACCTCTAGTTAGCCTAAGTGACAAGGCCGCAACGATACCTTAACTGTCTTTTAATTCGCCACACAGACCTTCAGGTCTATGGTGATGAGCATTTAAGAAAATGGAATAAAAATTACAACACTATTACATAGTTTAGGTGCTATACTAATACATATTATAAGTGGCTGATAAAAAATGGAAGACAAATGGAGAATAAGGGCAGAATCATGGTGAAGCAAAGGTAAATGTTTTAGCCATTTTAAATGTTAGAATAATTCCAGTTGGCAAAGGGCCTTAAAATATCCAAAATATTAACCATATAGTCTTGTTAGTCACTTCTTAAACCCTCTCACTGACTAAGATTTACCAAAGCACATTGGTTTCCATGTGGATCTGCTCATCTGCTGGATCGGATGTACCACAACATACCTCATTGTTAATCCCTTTGTACTGTACCATGTGTAAAATATTCAAAGTACCAGGACACCGAACTTTGCTTGGATAGAATAAAACATTTATTGGATAATTACGTGTGCTACTTGTCTGTAGTTCTAAGACACTCAGTAAAAAGTTGGAGTTTGTTGGGAACTGCTTGTTTGTATATATGGAGTTCCTTTCTGAGGTTCTCCGCGTTTCATTTTTAATCTTGAAACCTATCCTTGAAAAGAACACTATAACACTATCTTAACAAAAAATTTCATTCAAAATAACCTGAATTAGCCATTTTGGTTAACTACTGGTAAGTAAGGTACATAACAATAACATGGAAACTTTGAAGGATAGTAGGATGGAAATTGAATTTGTCCAGCCTTGTGGCCAACCAGCTTCAAGCCATTATTGTTGCCAAATATGCCATTTTAATTTTTTTTTTAATAAAAACCCTAAAATGGTTTTTTTTTATTAAAAATTCACTTCACCACCTTGTTAGAAAAATGGCGAGCCGTCTTTGTAAGTCGACGAGGCGTGTTAGAAAGTCGGCGAGCTGTGTTTGAAAGTCAGCGAGCCGTCTTTAAAAGTCGGCGAGTCATGTTTGAAAATTGGCAAGCCGGCAAGCCGTGATTGAAAGTTGGCGAGCCATCTTACAAAGTATGTTCTTTTGAAGTCGAAAAGTGGTACGCAACTATAGAGTATCAATATGTTTCATAGTAAATATTTTACTGTATGTGTACACAACTATCGCGAGTGTTAAAGTATAAATCGATTGTCGGCATGAACACACGATTTTTCGATTATTCCTTGTTGGAAGTAATCAAAGAAAAATATCTTCACTTTTTCCGCCATTTCATGGGACGTTCCGATACTAGCTTTAAGTCAATATTAGGAGTAGTCGATACAGCATCGATACCCGATACCATCGGATCTCAAAGTATCGATACCTTCAGAATCGGATCAAATAATATAGAAAAAATACCTTGATCTTAACCTGAGTCTTCTATTGAAAAAGTGCAGATTTGTAGACTAAGCACCAAGTAATGGCCTCAGAAGGATAGGTATGAGGAATATGACTAAAATTAGAATAAAATAAAATAACAAGAATTAATATTTTATTGTTGTTTAATTACATTCATTTATTTATTTGTGGATCCACTGCAATCCCACATCAGGGTGGTGGGAATAATGGCTCGTTCTTTCAGCATGCTGTTAGCAATCCAGATGTTCTTAGGCCTATATCGTGAACAGACTAAAATCGTGCCTGAAGGGGACATGCCACACGGAATTTTCAATTCACCACCTGGCGGATAGCAGGAGGATTTCTCTATTTGATCAACCAGTAAATAAGCCGAATACAACTGAATACATTTGATTGACTACAACTCAACGATTCGGGTTTGCAGCGTCATCAATGTTACTTTTACTTCGGATCGCCGACTTTCAAACAAGGCTCGCTGACTTTCAAACACGGCTCGCTCACTTTCAAACACAGCTCGCCGACTTATAAAGACGGCTCACCATCTTTCTGACACTGTGGTGCAGTAAATTTATGCTTACAGTACTCTTTGGCCCTTCAGGGCTTCCTTAACATGTGACTATTGTAAGACAATCCAGCAGGGAAATAAACCATAAAATCATTTTCTTTAACATTCCACCTTCCCTGCTAAGGTGTTCTATGATCAATAATAAAAATGCAAAGGAGTTTAAACAGATTGCAATGTAATTTATAGGTACCGGTCCCGGTACTTTTGTTTTTTTTAATTGTTAATTGGGCTATTAATTAATGATCCTGACAAATAAAAACAGCTGATATTTGTCAGTAACAAAGCTACACCTCATCTGATCCATCACAATCATCACACTCACCCCTTCAGTCATACTCACCTTAAAATACGCCAAAGTGCGTCGGTGTTTCAAATGAAGTCTCTAAAGTCTCTCTAAAGTTTATCCTTATGAACATTTGGACAACCATGTCAATATATATCATTTCATACCTACATTTTCAAACCTAACACAAAATTATCAATTTTGAGCACCTTATTGTTCACCTTAAGATCCAACCTATACCTAAGTTACCTATCTATACCTAAGTTATCAATCAGACCCTAGAAATAAAAGAAGTGTTCTCTAGAAAAAAAAAAAAATAAAATAAAAACTAGATATAATGATAAATTTGTGTGTTACGATATAATTCCTAAGGAATATACTGTAATTAATGATTTAATGTTTTTAGTAAACCGGAAGTAAGCAAAATATAAAACAACATATATTAAACTTTTGTTACCTACTTTAAGTAATGACATAATTAAATGAACATAAAAGAATCTTCGTGGGTAAATTTGTATTTACAATGCAGATTATTCGGAAGTACATAAAAAACAAGTATATGACAACTTCCACGTCATGTTTTTCACCGAAGTCTATACTGTGCATTTCGGGATTTTTAGGCTCAGGTGTAGGGCCTAACCCCTGGCGATCGGTTAGAAGTTGTGATGAAAGCAGGATCAACTATTGCTGGTTAGTAAAGTGAATATGAGCGATATAGTCGCCATAGTATCAACTTAGTGTGACAAATTTTAAGAGTATCCACCAAGGATGGGTCTTTTAATATGCTTATATATATAATTCATAATGTTAGACTGTAGTATCAACTTGATGTGACAGATTTTAGAGTATACACCAAAGATGTATGTTTGTAAACGGTTATATATAATTCAATATGGCGGATCTCTGGTTTCATAGTATCAACTTAATGTGACTAAATTTAAAAATACCAACTTATTATCAAATCTGTTGCAATCAAGAAATGGTACTGTATAGTACTATATATAGATGAGAAAAATTATAAAACACAATAATCAATCATTTTCATAAAAATTACCTTAGTAATTAAAGAATATATTCGTTTCAAAGTTGTCCCACCAATGGTGTATATATAGGAATACCAACTATAGGTGGGAACACATGAATATATATATATATATATATATATATATACATATATATCAATTTGAACGAACGGTGTTTTTGGCTTCTAGGGACCTCAAAACGAAACAGTATCATGGTCCCGGGCTTAGGTCTTACCGTGACTACTACCGTAATAGCGTATTCCCTATAGGGAAATTCGCTAATAATGAACAAAACAATAATAAAGATTTTAAAAGTTTACAAAAATGGTAGGAAAATATAGGGGCTTCAGTAGCTACGGGTTTATAATTAATTTCTGACCTTAGGTCAAAAAAAAAATTTTTTTAAGGTGTAGTGGCTTAACATTTTTACAAATAATTTCCTGTTTACCCATTCCCCTTTTAAGATTGTTAGTGCCATGCTCATTTTTTTATTTTTATTATTCATTATAATTATTTTTAATTACCATTATAAGCGCAATATCCTGACTCATTGGATCTGTGTCAAGCCTGAAGGTCGTTTAAGTGATATAAATCCAAATTAACCTCAAAGGAAATGTGGTTAGCTTTGGATTGTAACTACATGAAAATGTAGTTGACCGCATGAACAGCTTGGTTACTTGTATAGTAAGACAGCAAATAAATACAATAGTATCATCAATATGTTAACATTTTCTTACTTTTTAGTCTATAGTAATTTTTATAAGTATTTATTTTTACAGCTCCATCACAGCAAGTATAATATCAACCCTCATCAAGTGATCAGCAACTGCTCAAAAGATCCCAGGTAAATTTTAGTTTTTTAATAAAAAATATTTCATTTAAAGCTTTCTAATAGTAACAAACACACAACAGGAGCTATGTGAAAGAAAAATACTCTATTAAAGGTCTTCAAAAATGAAAGCAATGTAAAAAAGCATTATACACTTAGTACCTGGGAAATGATAAATCTGAAAGCACACAGTTCAGGCATTCTTATTTCTTGTTCAGGCATTCTTAGTTAATTATTTTACTTTACTTTTATAAAAACTTCCACTCCCTGCCTCCATAGAATATGCCACCAGGTAATGTGAAGAGTTTTAGTGACATATGTAGGGTAGCCAGAGATGACTGCTCATGTTTGTGGTTTAATGTCACCTGGGTTTGAAGTGGGTAACCGGAGCTCCTACCACTTATCCACTATGTCCGGTATTGCCTTAACTGGAACAAAGAGAGTGAAGAAAATTGCTACAACAGCAACCTAGAGGTTTAGCAGTAGTCATACCATTGTTGAGCCTGAATTCAAACTAACTTTATTGTGATTTTTTTTAGTTTTGTCCAATTACTTTCCTGTGAATGGTGTCAATGTTCATTATAGTTTTTTAATATTCAAATGGACCAATCCGTAAATCCAAATAATTGATAATGAATGAATAAATTACTTTTAACACGTTCGCTGCGGCATGTAACCAGGGGTGGACTGACACTATGAAAAGGGCTGTGGAATGGGTACCGGAGGGGCGCCAAAAATATATATATATATATATACATATATGGCATTCATATTATTATGTATATAATAAAGAACATTTATTATACATGTTTTGACTATCATATAATTTTCTAGTAATTAAAATTGTAACGTTACAATATTAAAGAGTTTGTAGTTTAATTACGGTACTTGAAAATGACATAGTTGAAACATGTGACAAAAAATTGATACTTTGGTCTTTATTTCTAATGATTATAATAACAGAATCCCTTAAAATTTAAACAATATACAATGTATCTATAGAAGTATATTACTGTAGTTTGTAAAATACAGTAAATCAAACAAGTTTTAAAACAGTAACTTCTTAATTTTCAATAAACATTACAAATGATGAATACATGATAATGAATGATGAATTCCTTTCATTATCATGAATACAAATGATAATGAAAGGAAAAATAACTTTACAATAAGCATTTGAAGGCTTTGTAGGCAAATGTTAAACTTGAAAACCGTAGTTTTTTATCTTTATCAAAACCAACATATTTTATTTACATTACTGTTGGTTTAAATTGCTGCCCATAAAAAGTCAACATACCAACAGTTTATACGTGAAGAAGTCTTCGTAATTGTTCACTCTTCTCACTCAGCTTGTCGATTATCTTATAATTATTGATCTTGACAAGAATATCTCCCTCCATGGTCATGAGAAATAAGGTCTGAAGGTGTTCATCAGTGAGTCGTGAACGGAACGGAGCCTTGTTTTGATATATTTTAATTTTGCAAAGGGGTGTTCACATGACACTTGGGTAGCTGGTAATGTCAAGAGATATACTTAACGACTTTAAAAAGGTTCGTGTACAGCCTAGAAAAAAAACATTGTACTCAAGTAAGACGTCGAATGCACACTTGAAGCAAGTATTGCATTTTAACCACTTTTACACTGAATATACTGCAAATTGTTTGGGTCTCTTTATTCGTCATCATTTAAGTTGGAAACCAATTATTCTTCCGAGAGCTCACCTTCAAAATCATCGGTTGGTTTTGTTATGTTTACCGGCTTTGACAACTGGTGATGACACGGTGATTAAAATATACTAATTCCTCCTCCAGTTTCCCCTCCTCGCAACCAGTAACTAATTCTATTATCCTTTGAAAGCTAGAAGAGTTAATGCCAATGCTGTTAAACCGCTTGGGATCAAAATATTTTAAATCTAAGCATAGACTTTGTTTTGCTGAAAACTTTTCGTTCATACATTTGACAGCTTGATATATAACACAGTTAAAAACGGTTACTTCAAATCGGCGATTGCTGTCCTCAGTTAGGCCACGTCTCCTAAAGAAGTTCCCCCCGGCATTTTCTTCTTCTTCCTACTCTCACCCCAGGCAGTTTTGTTTCTTTGATGATTTCTTCCTTATTTGGAACTGTACCCGACAAGTGTTCGATTTTATTCGTCATTTCAGTGACGAAGACCTCTGCAGCTTTGAAAACATCGACAAACTTGGACCTAGCACCTTTTAAATCCTAAAGGCGCCTTTTTTCCTAAGTGCAGCTTACTAACCTCAATGATTAGACATAGTCAAGATCCTCGGTTTGCAGGTAATCTTTAAATGGAGTGGTGTGCTAAAAAATCATCAGGAAAGTCATTGCAACGAATATTGCCTGGAAACTGCATAGTTTCTGCAAAATGAAAATAAAGCATCGTTCATAACCTGTTAAAATTGTCGATTTATTAAAATAATGGATTACAAGGGTCGTTTCGTACAAGAATCGTTTTAATACGCGTATTTATATTCAAAATTATACATATTCCAGAATAAATACAAATATACACTTTGTGTAAGGTTTAACAACATCCCCCTGTGATTGACCTTTACTCGTACTACGTCGCAATGGTCGCGCCCAGGCTCAGGCTGACTGGCTGACAGCTGTTTTGCCGCACAGGTTAGCCAACTATGTCGAGTCAGTGCTACACGAAAGAGTTCCCAGTTGGAGCAATTTATCAAAGTTGAACATTCAATTTATATGAAGATAAACGTATTAAGTTCAAGTCATGAAGTGCAAACACATATGTTAATCGTTTTAGGAAAAATAAAAAATTCACAAATATTGAACTTTCAAAAAATATTTTACAATTCCTTATAATGAAAAAAATCTTGTCCTAGGGGCGCCGGGGCACCTTGATGGGGAGGGCGCACCCAGGGCCGCCCCGAGGGCAATAGGCGCCCGGGGCAAGGTTTTGACCAGCGCCCCCTAAATTAAATAATTGGCATATCTTGTAAACTGTAATGTTAAATTACAATTCTAAGCACTAAATTAGGTGCATGGCTAACTTTTCAATGCTGTTGTAGTAGGACGAGATGGCCCATGCGCAAATTGCGCATTTTATGATTCTGTATAAGTGAAACTCACCTACAGTATGTTAATGTTGATTATGAAGTGACATAACTTAGATCTATTTTTGTTTACTATCTGGCTTTTAAAATTCATCTGAAGGTAATCAGCTGTTAAATTACAATTCACATTCAAGAACTTGCAATAAAAGTTGGTCAACATTTTAAAGTGCCCTCTAGAACTAAAGGCGAGGGGGGCGAAGCCTGAAACAATATGACCTTTTTAATTACGATTCTTCACTGCGGTATATACTAGTACTAAGCTTTAAAATGACCCCTCAATATTAAAAATCGGTTCAGTAGGTCGAGAGAAAAAGGGATGTAACAGACGAAACCCTTATAGAAATAAGAAGATAGATTCACGAAGACAGTCCGATGAGAATCGATACATTGTTGCAAATTTTTTTGTGAAACACATTTTATACTGGTATTACACATGATAAACATAACCACAAATGATAACATTGCAGGGCGAAAGTGGGTGAGTGGGTACACAGGGACACAGCTGTTAAATTTCCATTGGACTATTTTTGTACATCCCACTATTGTTTTGTAATGTAATGTAATGCTGCTAGTTAATGTAAGACACAGAACAAAAATAATAAGAGAGAATGTACACAACAACACCACATCAAATTACATGAGGGGTTAAGGTAATGAATGAGTGACGGGGTGGGCATATGCGTAGTTCACAACTGCTTGACCGCCGGGCTCAAATGAGCGCTCAATCCATTTTTGCAGTGTGTAAGATCAGCTTGCCAGTAGTAAGTAGGCTTACATGCAGCCAAAAGCGATGCTATCATGATTCACTTCCACTTGCTTTGTAAAAAAAGGCTTAAAGTTACAATGAATAACTAGTCACTACTCATTCCCCGACTATAATAAATTGTTTTAAATGTTTATTTGAACTAATCAACAAAATTATTATTAAACTATTTGTAACAAAAATATTTATAGATGGAGTTTTTACAATTTTTGTCAAGCCTTTAAAAATCGGGGACTTCCTCTCGGCCGCGGCGCCCCTTTGGCCGCGGCGCCCCTTTGGCCGCGGCGCCCGGGGCAACTGCCCCGGTCGCCCCGCCCTCGGGGCGGCCCTGGGCGCACCGGGAATTTTCCCGGTGTCCCGGCGGCTCAGTCCACCCCTGCATGTAACCGATAGGATACAAAGGCGTCCCTTCGCGGGTGCGGATGTATCCGATCGGTTACATATGACAATGTCAAGATAATGCGACTGTTTCTCCTCTAGCGTTTGAGAAGGAAACACATATTGTGCATTAGCGTGTAGGTAAGGGTATTGAGCTTTTAGATTACTTGTGATGAGTATATATTCTACAGGTTTTTAATTTCACGCTATCGTTGGAGGAATGTAAATATAGTTCAGCGTGGGGGTTGAGTTTTGCCATTCTGTATGCCGCAGCAAACGTGTTAATTTTACGTAATAACATAATAAGATTATATATTCGAATAATACAACCTTTTTGAATCAGCTTTCAAAGTAATTTGATTATTTCTTTGGTGAACTTTCTACTTCTTTGCATAAAGTTCATTGTTGTTGACGGTGAATTTATTTTAATGTTTAAGATTGTGGCCATTTGTCATCACTAATTCGTAAAAACACAGTTAACAAATTTTGATATTTTTAATTTACTGCCTCCCCCCCCCCCCCCCTAAAAAAAGAAAAAAGAAGTTTGTCTGCATGTTGCCTAAGTAATTAAGACATACCCAACCTTAATAATTAATTCTATACTGCATAATAACAATAAGATTATATGTTAGTAATATTGATAGTTATTTTTATTTTCAACAGGTTTGGTTCCGGGTCTATTAGTCATGAGTTCAATTTTCAGTCTGTATATCCCCATAAGCAGATGGGAAACAAGCTTGAGGCGTCTACCAATCATTTCAACCACTGGATCACTGTTGACTACATCTTCTACAGGTTCATAATTTTTGGAACTTAATACAATTAATTTTAAACTTAAAATTCTATCACATGCAGCTATATGCAGTAGAATGCCGCCAATTTTAACTTTAATTATTTAAAAACGATCACAGCAAAACTTAATTATTTCAGGTTTTATTGTTTCTGTTGTAGACTCAATTCATATAAAATCTAGTTTGCTGCTTTGCGATATACACTATACGCTCCTTCTTAACCGGCCACCTCGGGACCAGACAGTGGCTGGATAACCATGGCCGGTTAGACCACTGATCACTGAACCTTCAACAACATTAAATTATGGTTGTCCATGAGTGGAATAAGATGGAAAATAACACTAATATTACAGTATGGAATTTATAAATATCTACTCGCAACTAATAAAAATCTACTCAATATCTACTAAAAAAATCTGCATGTTTAAACAAGAAAATGTTGAGATTCGAACCTGTGACCTCCGGTTTTGGAACACCTTGTATACTGCCATTGTTGGAAATATTTTTATTGGAAAGCCCATATTTGATTTAGGGGTAAAAGACTTTATTGAATGATTTTAACTCAAACCGCTCTCCTGCTATAAATAGGGCATGGGTGGTCTGAATCACCCTGTATAGTCAAAGTCAAAGATCCTTTATTCATAATAATGTAACAAGTACATCGAATAGCGTTATATGTTTGATTACAGTACTTTTAATTAAAATAAAACCATACATTGCATGCACATTATGAAGGTGGAACTGAGTCTTGTGATGTGTGTTCAGCACTTTGAAGGATAAGGAAGGTGTGGTGAAGCAGCCTCTGGAGCTGTTGTCATGGGAACGGTTGCCTACGCAAGACGAGTTGGACTCTCGTATCCATCATCTGCCCAACTCTGAACACGGCTCAGACCATTTGCCATTGACCGCAACATTCCTTCTCCGTCTAAATTGTGAGTCGTAGACTTGAATGCAATCATCCAAACTCTAACATTTTGAGCTGCTATGGCCAAAAATCATTTATATCTTGAAAACTTACTTTATACCTGGGATTTTTATCCAAGTGCTTAAAATAGTTTATAGAATACAGTACTGTATTTTAATCGTTAACCCGATATAATGCTTTTGTAGACCAAAACTATTTTGAATCAGAGCAAGCAGAAGCTTTGTTTTCAGTAAAAAGTCCCAATTCACGCTTGATTGGTAATCAGTCCTCTATACTTTTAACCATATTCTGTGAAAATATTTCTTGTTTAATTATCCACAGGCATACGACATGCAAATTGGCTTGCAGATTTGAAAATCAGATATTATTTTTTCTAAAACCTAGCCCTCTGTTTTGTCCTTATTATTGGAAATAAGTTAATTGCACATCGCAGATAATTAACAGTAACAAAACAGCAGAAATGTTTTAAAACAAAGGGAAAACAAAATTGGCATTGGAAGTACTGGTTTGTGATCAGTGAAAATATTGATAGGTTAACAGCTCTATATTGGTACATATCTAAATTTAAAATTATTCAATACCAATATACTTTTAGTTTTTTATTTTTACGGAAGGCCTTTCGATAGACAAGCTTTCATCATCAGCAGTACCGTAAACTAGTGCTAAATAGAGTTTGCGGTGCGGCTGATGATGATAGCTTGTCAATTGAAAGGCCTTCCGTTAAAATAAAAAAAACTAAAAGTATATTGGTGTTGAACAGGCATGCAGGAAATGTATTGACTCCTAAAATTTCCGCCAATACTATAATTATGGATCAAAGATTTCCCCCACAGATAGGCGAAATATGACTTTGACTTTTAAATTTTTGTGTATTATATTAAAACACAAGTAATTAAAATAAAATCAAAACTAATTACCGATAAGTCTACTTCTTAATATTTATATCTAAAAAAAAAATACCTTAAAAGTTCCCCAGACACCTGGAAATTTCCCCCGATCCTAGATCGCCGGATCAGACATATTCTGCCCCCCTGGTGTTGAATAATTTTAAATTTAGAAAATATTGATACTAAAATAAATATTTCAGTGCCATTAAATTGTTGTTTAGTAATTAATTGTTAACTGTTATTAATTGTTGTTTATTTTTTCAGGATTTCCTGTATACTTTATTCATTACGCTTGGTGATTTTATAATGTCAACAACGTTTGTTAGTTTTACACTGCTCTATTTTCATTGATGTTTTGCTGAAGTATATTTTCAAAATGTACAATGCGACCAAGTAGTTTTCCATTTTTGCTATAAACTTGTCTAAGGGTCTAAAGTTGTATTCATAGAGTGACCTTCATTAAATGTAAAACTACAAAGAAAAAAATGGAGCATTTTATGTGGTGCTAATTGTAAACAGTTTTATTTAATAAAGTTTATTTTTATTTTTAAATAAGCTTATATTATTCATTTAACGGTGTTGACCACACACATTATCAATTTGCACACATCATATTGTTTGAAAAGATTAAGTGTCCTGGTGATTTGGTAATTTCCATTGTTTCAACTGCCTTATTTTGTTTGACTTTCATTGGTTTTAACAGATGCTTTTTACTAGTAAGAAACCTGATAAAAAGTAAGGATTGTTCACTCATCGAAACAACAAATGAGAGGAACCACTCAGTTCAACTCTTTGAAAGATTTAATTTATACTAGTATACATGTTGCTGGAAATCGAGAAATTTATTTTAATACAACACAAATGTTACTTTTAGCTCTAAATAAATGCTATTCAACCAATCCAATATTGTGTATATTTGTAACCACAAAAAACTACACGTATTACAGCTGATTATTAACAGATGCTTAAAATGCATTATTCAATCCCAATGTTATTTTAAAGGGAAATTTTTAGAATTCAATGGTTGGATAGTGCCTTTATTTTTAGTAAGATTCTCATCAGTTTTTGGCGTAAACAAATAAAGACCAAGTCTTATCCAACAACACCAAAAACTTGAAAATCGTTTAAAAATTGTAGAATGAGTTCTCTAAAAAAAAAAAAAAAAAAAAAAAAAAAAAAAAAAAAAAAAAACTTAGGGAGGGCCGGTTTCTCAAAGCAAGTTTAACCACCGAAATTGCCCATATGTTTAGTATTGAATCTAACTAAGTTTAATGTGTTTGGAGAAACTGGCCCTAAGAGTATAAATAAGTTTGAAGAAGTTGAACAAAGGTCTATTCTGCCTTAGAAGACTGAAAAACAATGTCAGTGAAGAAGTCTTAATTCAAGTTTACTATGCATACATTCATTCTATACTCAGTTATGGCACACTATTGTGGGGAAAATCAAAAAATTCAATTCAACTATTCAAAATTCAAAAAAAGGCTTTGAGAACCATTTGTGGAGTCCCATCCAAAACACATTGTAGACCTTTATTTCAAAAATTGAACATCATGTCTGTTCCATCTATATATGTCTTCCAGTCTCTAATACATCTTAAGAAAAATATTCAAAATTACAGTGAAAATAACATATGTCATGAACACAATACACGATCAAAGAACCATTTAAAAATTAATAGATTAAAATATGCAAAGTCTCAAAAAATGTATTCATATTTAAATGTAAAATTTTTTAATGCTCTATCTAAAGAAGTTAAAGGATTATCAACAGAAAAATTCAAGAGATACATCAAACTATTATTAACAGAAAACTGTCTCTATTCAACAAATGAATATTTTAAAATAGTTGTAAATTAGCAGCCTATATATGTGCATAAGTATTTATATATATATATTGTAATGCATCAATGATGCCTTATACAATAAAGATTATTATTATTATTATTATTATAGAAAAAGAATCATTAAAGGTGTTATGGCTTTGGTCCCTATTATTAATCATGTTCGTTAATCATAAATTAATAATAATTTTATCCCAATTTATCTTAGAGTGTTGTATTTTAGGTTTATGCATAGCACACTTATTTTATTAAGTAAAGAAAAACAAATTTTTTATGGAGAGTGTTTAATACTGTTACAAAAGCTCAGACAAACAAAACCAACTAGTTTTTCTCACACTTTTTAACAAGGTCCCATCTCAGCAGCGATGACCCGCTTGTAGAATGGATTCATATTCGGCATGATGGGATATCCGCAGCTCATCCACCAGTTGTGGGTGTTATCCGGGCCGCAGGTTCCGGAGGGCATCGGACACTTGACGCACAGAGGAAGCTGTCCGGTCCAGAAGTTGCCTCGTATTTTGGTGTCCATGACACTTCCATTGGCAGTAAAACTGAGAAACTTCTTCCCAATCGGACTTCGTAGTGGCCTACCGATACAGTCTGTGAGTGGATTCCCTTGGCTATCACGAATACATGGGTTATCGGCTCTCGGGTAGATGGAGGGGTCTAGCTCTTCACAAGGATCGATGAGATTAACTTCTGGTTTTGGGATGATTGCGTATTCGTTGGTCCAAACATTTTTCTTTTTTGTACACAACCCTGGCTGGATGAACTGCAGTTTTTCCTCGCACATGTTGCAACAACAGTTACCTCTTGCAGCAGCAGCTGTTATCCTTCTGCTTCTAATGCGTGTGACTGACCTTTCCGGATAGTAAAGTCCTCTAGAACTTGACGTAAACGGAGTGTTGTAGCCGCGTGAAGCTACCACGCGAGGTGTGCTCTCTGCGTAGTAGGGGGTGTTGTAGGCGGTGGATCCCACTCCACGCGGCCCAGAGTAATATGGTGTGTTGTACGTTGATATCACCGGGCGAGGCCTTGAGACCCTACGCATGTAAGGTCTTCTTCTAACTCTTCTCATCGGACACTCATCATCGCACATGGGAAACACAGTGCACGGACTGACATATGGCCTTCGATATGGTCTTCTCACCGCCCTTCTTCGTGCATACACTGGATGCCGGGATCGGTAGCGTGGCGGCCTGCTCACTCTCCGTCTACTCACTCTTCGTCTGGGAGTTGGTGAGACGCGTCTGGACCTACTCCGCCTTCTCGAGCGGCTAGCCCTCGCTTGCACCACTGGAAAGGCTTGGATATCAGGCATAGCGAAAATCTGGCAAATAAACAAGATAATATCAACTTTAAGAAATATTTTAAATCAAAAGTAAACTTAGGTTAAATTAAAATTTCCTTTAACACAGGCAATGTAGCTTGTAATGATCAAGTAAACACGATCGCGGCGGCATGGGAGCAATCGCTCCCACGTGGAACGAAAATGCCATCCTGATAGGTGCGATCGCTCCCTAGCTGCACTGCTTTACAATATGATTTATTTTTAAGCCAGTATCTGAGCTAAAAATCTGAAACTTTGCACAGCACTGCTCAACAGTTTAATGTATTTCGGGACCACGTGGGTTTTTACTGGGCAGTGCTGCTGCTACGGTAGGTTTTACAATTTTTACTTTCAGGAGGGTGAAGAGATTCGAGCAAAATCCTCGCCGCCCCGAACGTGTTAATATACTGTACAGCAAAAAACAGCATTTACTGGAACAGTTGTATCTAGTATCAGTAGGCCTATCTTGTAAAGTCTCAGTTGGTGTGGGTTATGTAAACTAGACCTACTAATTTGTATCAGTACTTTGAATTTTTCTGACAACCACAAATATGTTTTAAACGCCAAATTCAGAAATAATATAGTAACTTAAAACAAATAAATTGGACGAGGAGTGTAACACAGTTGCAAATCAGTGTTCTCAAAGGCCCTAATTACAAGTCTAATGATAACTGACCTTCTGTGTTCGGTCAGCTCCTGCTAAAGTTGTATCATCGCCTCGTGGTTTTCCTAATTTTTTAGGAGACTCTCTACTGATCTTGGATTTTCCACCTTCAGCACCAGTAGACATCCTAAATGATTCCATCTCACCTTTTAAACTTCTTGGCAAAGAAACAGGACTTCCACGTTTAGGATGTTGCAAATATTCTTCCAAAGGCTCTGCTTTCCCTCGGATTGCATTTTGCCTTTGTAATATTTGATCGATATCGTTCTCCTTCACTTTAATCATCACCGGGGATTTATCCTTATAAGTTGGGTTGTCCTTTATCATTTCCATGACATCTTTGATCTTGAATGGCATCAGCCGCACATTCTCTTTTGGTTCTCGAGGGGTTTCATAGGAGGTGGTCGCACCACTCTGATCAGAGTTCAACATGTCCAAGGGAAGTTCAGAAGAATAAATTCCAGTTGTTTGGAAACTTGCCCCTGGTGTGTTAACTGTGTAAACTGATGATGTTACTCCTTCTATTAAGTTTTTTGTATTCTTACGCAGACCCTTTTCATCTTCAGTTTTCCTTGAAGTATTTGAGTATGCAGATGATGTTGCATCCTGCATGGAACTCGATGGATTTCTGTAACGACCCCTTTTATCGGCTCTACTTTCTGAAGGGTCAGTATAGACAGACGAAGTTGTTCCCTTCATGAAACTCGAAGAATCCTTCAATTTCCTTTTTTCATTGCTGCTACTTCCTGACTCTCCTGTGTAGGCAGATGAAGTTAAGCCTTCAAATAAGCTAGAACTATTCCTGAGTTGACCTTTTTCACTGATTCGACTCCCCGAAGGTTCTGTATAGGCAGACGAAGATGCTTCCTCTGTGAAACTTGATATATTTTTATATCGCTTTTTGTCATTTCTCCTACTTTCTGAAGATAAACCACTCGATTCAGTCTCTTGCATGTATTTTAGTTCCTTAGTTAATTTTGCTTTTTTCTTTGTGCTGTGCATTTTTTATTGTTTGTTGTTGTAGTACTGTATGAGTATATCTCTGGTGGTTTAATGTCTGTAAAAAATAAAAAGTTATCATAAATAAATAAATTTATGGAGCAGGTAAGTCCAATGAACTACCTTATGATATAAAAGAAAATATATAGGAAGAAAAAGCAAAACAATTAAGTTTGTTCCATTTACTACTTATGTGTTCCTAACCCAAATTTGTACTTAAGTTGCATAACAATTTGGACCATCAAGGTATGACAATGTAGTTTGATTTAAAAATTCTGATTGAAATTGATAAATTTGATATAAACAAAATTACATGCATTTATCATTAATACTTACAAATTTATTTGTTAAAATTTATGCAAGGAATTTTGTGTGTTTGTTAATTAATACTTGGAACCTTGTTTACATGATCATATGGGCTGTAATATAACCTAGTGTTTACAATAATTTAAACAGCAAACAAGGAGGTTATATTCTACTGGAGACATCACTGTTTAGTTGTTCATGGCGAAAAAGCATGCTGGTGATTTTGTTGAGTTTTTAGCACTGAAGTCCTGTTTTGTCGTTCTTTGAATGGTGGTGACAAACTGTTTGAATCTTCGCTGGGAAAGATGAATAAGTTTTATTTTATTTTATTTTGGGTGTATCTACGCCAGTGGCATTTTTTAACGTTTTGACGGGGAACGGTCCAAACCCCAGTCTTGTTACTATCTAACATCGACCAGTTGTTAGAAAGCATCATTAATTAATAGCCCAATGACGAATGGCAACTGGGTCCGGAATCGAACCTTTAAAAAGCTACCAACTTTTCTCAGGATCGAACCGGCAACCTTTGAATTCCTAGGCGAGCACTATAACCACTCAGCTACCCAGCCATTAACTTGATCAATTTAACTAATTTAAACAAAAAACACCTCTGAAGTAAAAAATTGACTCTGATTTTTTTTTTATTGTCTGCAACTAACAAGCTGCATTCTAATATTAAAGGTACAAGTAAATTTTGTGACAGTTAAAGCCAAAATAAAAGATTATATTCACAATTCATTTGACTCCCTTGGCAAATTTGTTCAATTCAGCAAGTTGTTCATTTTGGTACTTCAGTGCAACCAACTTAAGCAAATCAGCAGAACGCTAGGTTTGCGTTTGATAATATTGTCTCTAGAGACTAGTATTAGAATATAAACTCCTTGACTGAAAATATGATATACTGTAGATAAATTATTTTTCTGAGGTCTGTCCGAGAAAGCGCTTGTTGTCATACTCAATATGTATCGCAAAACAGGTGATTTCCGAATTAATTTTACTTTGCACACTCTTAATTTACATTCTTTGCAAACTCCAGTATTTCAACTTCAGAACAAAAAACAGTAGTAAAAAAGTGTGCACTAACCAGCAGGCAGAGCAATATTGTTTAAGCAGGAATTAAGTGGGCAACAATGCATAGGTATATAAACATCTGACTTATTGTAGGTACGATGTCGGCGTTTTCGATAAGGAATCAACATAAACATAACATACACCATCAACAAAACCAGCTTAAGGTGAGGCTGTAAGTGCACAACAAAATGAACAACTATGACAGTGACAGTAACACAAGTGATTTAATTAAATTATTTAGTCAGCAACACCCCCGACGAGCTTGCAGACATCAGACAGCTACAACAACGTGTCATTAAATCTCCCACATGAAAAATCCAAGCAAAAGTACGAACACAGATATGAACTAACTGTTTTGTGCAATAGCAAAAATATATTTATACAGTGCATAATAAATATTTGTCAGTTGTATGAAAAATTTAATTTGAACTCGTGCACAAAGTTCCTTTACTGCACTCGAGAGAAATTATTCCGTACTCCCCTGCAGCTAGTGCATAAGCATTTCTCTCAAGTGGCACTTTGCGTACTTGATCCTGCACAAGAATTTCTCACACATTGGGGTGAGATGGGAAGAGGAAGGCTTATTTAGAGTGTTAGAAAATAAAATAAATTGTGACAAACATTTTTAGGTAGGAGGTTTCCCTACATAATAGTGGTTAATACTGGGTTATCCAAACGTTGATCGATGGTTTTAATTCACTTTTGTCATAGTGTCATGGTAATCAGGCTTTGAAGTTTACGCCAACTATACCTTTCACAGCTGTGACCAATGCTTAAAAGTTGCATTCTTTAATTTTTGTTTATCCTTTGTTGCCTTGATGGAAATCCGTAAGACAAATGTTAAAAAATTACAATTATTTTAAAATTTAGTTTTAGACAAAATACTATTTTCCTGGAGTTGAGGATGTTTTTAAATTCATTTTTGGACCTAAACACTCTCAAATACAAAGTTTAATAAATATCTACCTGCTAGATTTCACGATTGATGGCAAATACATCGCCACAAACACTCTTCGTACTGTAGTACAGGACTGTAGTAATTAGTATAGTGACCGGTCCAAGAGAAAGCACTTGATCCGATTGACAAAAATCATGTGGGGCACAGTATCTAGAATTCTAGATTTCTTGATGTGGAGTATAAATCAACCCAATCATATTGAAAAGAATGATAGAACTATAAACAAAAAAATTAAATAACTATAAAATTATTTTAGTTTTATGCTTTTCTTTTTCATATATAGGCTAATTTGTTAGCGTTAACCATTAAAAACCCTAACCCGCCTTCAAAATAGTAGATTATTATTGATATAAGTAAACCCATAATTATTTTATGTTACTAATGGATTGTTACTATGGGTAATTTTTATAGTTCCAGAGTGAGAGCTAATCCAAAAATGTTGGTCAAAGGTTGGGATCTAAATAAGGCCTAAGATAAGGCCTAAAATATGCAAAAACACTAACAAATCATCGGGCATAAATGTGGAGACGAAAGAGGCCTTTGTATGCCGTTGTATGGTATGTTGTTGTGTAAAAAGCTTTATAAAGCTGAAATAAATTTTCTGAAATTTTCACTGCACCATTCTTTTATAATAGTATTTCAAAGTTAAGTAGGTAATTTATCATATTGTTGTAACAAACAAACTTTGCTTAGTTGTTTTAGTTAAAAAATATAAATGAATGGAGGAACTTACTGAGGTATGATACCCACTTTTTACAACCAATGAAACAATGAATCATACTCACTCTATTTTGCAAACCAAAAAGTTAGAAGATGAATACGTCCAAAAGGGATCTAAAATAAATAAAGAAGTGTCTTGATTTATTTTTTATTCCTTGAATAAGTCTGTATTTGAGAATGTAAGTGTTGCAATCTTTTTTTTTTTTGTCACGATAAACTGTGTAATACAACAGCTGATTCAGAAGCACGTTTTATAAAAGATAAAGTTTATTTCCATAAGACTAACTTTAAAATTTCCTTGGAACATCAGGCAAACGCCTATTGACGAATATGTGTTTAAAGAGAAGCTGAGATCCTTTTTAGAACAGTATATATATATCATACCAAAAACACTAAGTGTTGAGGGGTTGCCAAGTCCTAAAAATGTATGATATCAAAATTTCTTCCAAGTCAATGACATTGGTTTTAGAATAGCTATACTCGACAAATTGATTTGATCTTTTAATTCTTGGTAAACATTCTGTAAAACATTATTATTTTATTTCGGGACCATACTTGGCCAGCAGATGTACGTTTTTATCATTGAACCAAATGCAAATTCAACATATTCCCATTAATCGTAATTTATCCCCATTCGTAAAAGGTCTAACTTTGTTAATACATCTCTGCTGGCCAAGTACGGTCCCGAAATAAAATAATAATGTTTTACAGAATGTTTACCAAGAATTAAAAGATCAAATCAATTTGTCGAGTATAGCTATTCTAAAACCAATGTCATTGACTTGGAAGAAATTTTGATATCATACATTTTTAGGACTTGGCAACCCCTCAACACTTAGTGTTTTTGGTATGATATCATTATTTTTTATCATATTTGGGTTTTAACAGTACAATTTTTAAGTAGGAATAGAATTTTAATTAAACGTTTTGAAGTTAAACAGAGCACTATGTATTCGTTTGTTTGATTTTTACACAGGAGGTAAGAATGTGTGAGGAACACTGCAGTTTTTTATGGGATCCAATTTAGCTATTTAACTGCATTTAGAGATTAAAATACTAATGTAAAATACTAATGTATGCTGATACCCATGATTTGTAACGGAAAACGTAAGTAACAGGATTTATTAATTTGAAGGTCTCTTTAGTTTTGTTTACACGCCTCCAAATTCCTTTTTACGATCAAGATTTATATGAATAAAACAAAATAATGTTGTTATACGTTTGTGCAGTGTTGACGTACCAAGTTTTATTGCTTCATCTGTAGGGTCAAAAAATGTACGGTACCTGTACACCTTAAATAACGCTGCAAGTGAAATTTTCAAACTACATAGAACTATTTTTGAGTAAAGACAACCTAAGAATAACTGCAAGTAGGCTTCACGATAATGCGAACTTCAATTTAAAACAGTGTTGCAGATTTGTGCCGACCTATCCAGTTGGCATCTGTTGTTATAGTAAGATGCACGAAAATAGTCCGATGGAAATTTTAACAGATGTTTCCCCCCTCACTCCCTCTCGCCCTGCAATGTTGTCATTTTGTGTTTATATTTACCATGTGTAACATAGTATAAAAATGTATTTTAGAATAAATCTGGCAACAATGCATCGAAACTCATCGGACTATTTTCGTGAATCCTACTATAATTACTGCAATAGTATGAAAACATGAAAAAACGACAACATCGCTAGGTAAGGCCCGGTGCACACGAGCGTTTTGCGTTTGCGTTGATGCAGCTTTATTTTGCAGCGGCGTTTGGGCAGTGCATGTACTGAAATGGAACAGTACACACGTAAACGCTCGTGTGCACCGGGGACGCCACGTCGACGCAGCGTGCACGCAGTGTATTTTGACGCTCGTGTGAACCGGGCCTAAGACTAATTTAAATCAGCTTCCAGCTGTTTAAATTTCCGAGCTCGTAATTTCGTGGCCCCAAGTATCAACGCCAACTACACAACAGGCCGGAATGCCCCCCCCCCCACCACTTCTTGTGTTAAAACGTCACACTAGTGGTGGGCCAGCTGATCTGGAAGGACGCGATTTTGATGCAATTCCCCGAATAATTACCTGGAAATCACCTAAAATAAACAAATATTGACCTAACTTCCGCTTGAATCCCCGAAAATTGGTTAAATTACCTGCTTTGGGCAACACCGATCAGCTGGTACACCACTACTGCAATGTCGTCTCTCTGAGCACTCCGGCCTGGTGTGTAGTTGGCCTTGCTAGTATCATTGACTATGCTAGTATACCACATGTCTACTGTATAACTTCTTTGTGTTCTGGATACTAAGCGGTTTAAGACGAAAGTCAAGCTATATTGATTTAATATTGCAGAGCTGATTAAAATAAGGGTTGAAACAATGATGATATGGATACGATTTTTATTGTGACAGTTCCATTATAGTACTCTATTTAGAATATTATATAATATTATATTTAATATGAACATTAGTCAATCATCTTTTTAAATTTACGAAGTGCAATCAAAGTGCTTTTTGGAAAAACTCATATTTGTTTTATTTTGTGATATTTAAATTTAATAAACTTGATCTTTGTACACAGAGGTATACACTATGTCGAGATAAGAAACTCCGTGAAAATTTACATAGAATTCCTATTAGTGGTAAAGGCTGTAGCCCTATCTAAAAACTAAACAAATGTTTGTTGTGCATAGGAAACTATTTTTTTACAATTTTAGGCTACTTTTGAACGCATATACATTTTATTTCACTGAGTGTTTTCGAGGTAAGCTCAGCGATTTTTACAAGTTCAAACGTTGGAAAACAAGGATTAGTTACAGCATTTCTTTTGCTGATTTAGGAATGAAAATTTACCGTAGGCTACTCAGCTTCGTGTCTAGCACGCGCCGTCTGTTTCGTTAGGTGGGACTTGGCGGTGAGACATACGATCGACCGTGCCACTGGATTTCAGAAAACTCATAAGGATTATTATAATTAAGAGGATATTATTATATAAACTGGCTTATTGAAAGCCAGTAGAGTGAACTTTACCAACTTAATCTAAGAATGTCACCTGATTAAATTAAATGAATAGGGTAACAGATGTTTTGGCTCGTCTAAATTATAATATGAACGTCTGCTGCTTTGTTTACCTTTTAAATTGCGAAATGTAAACAAAGATGTTTTATAAAACTCATATTTGATGTATTTTGTTATATTTAAAGGGAACGAACTTTATCTTTATACACAAAGGTTTGCACTACGTACATATACGAAGATTCCTGCAAAGTTTCGTGTGATTCCCATCAGTGATAAAGGCTGTAGCCTTGTCTAAAAATGGTTGTTGTGCGTAGGAAACTACATATTTACATTTCTAACTTTTTTAGGCTACTTTTGAACGCTTAAATTTTATTTCACGGGCGGTTTTTAAAGTAAGTTTGGTGATTTTTAGTGCTTACTGACGTAGTTAAACGGGTTGAAAACGATTTCCAAATTAATTATGGCCTCTTTGTGCCCTTTTGAGAAGTGAAAATTGGCCGTATTCTGCTTCGTGTCTATATAGGCACGCGTCGTCTGCTTGGTTGGGTGGGACTTGGCGACGTGACACGACCGTGCCACTGGATATATATATATATATTAAGATTTGCATATTGTTAGTTATTTTTGTGTTTCACGCATCACAAAAAGTCGTGTCTTCTAAATTTATGATTTTTTGGTCTGGGACTCAACGACACTACTTTTCCACTTTTTACATGATAAGGGCTTAGCTGAACTAAAAAAGTCTTTTATCATATTAAGTAGTGATAGGGATCTCAGAAACTATAAACATCTGCGGAACATTAGGGCTTTGCCCCATAGTCCATCAAAGTAACCAACTTGTGATAAAATAAAAAAATCTTTGTCCGCTTTTCAAACGAAAATGGATTGATGAAATAATATGAAAATTTGTTTTACTGTATAAGATATATATATATATATATATATATATATATATATATATATATATATATATATATATATATATATATATTATATATATCTTATACCTGTATATACATAGATATATATATATATATATATATATATATATATATATATATATACATAGACCATATATTATAAAGATATGATAAAATAATAAAAATAAGATAAAATAAGATATGATAAAATATGATAAAAGACTTTTTTAGTTCAGCTAAGCCCTTATCATGTAAAAAGTGGAAAAGTAGTGTCGTTGAGTCCCAGACCAAAAAATCATAAATTTAGAAGACACGACTTTTTGTGATGCGTGAAACACAAAAATAACTAACAATATGCAAATCTTAAGGCTACATATGTTCAGACAAAATCCAAATTTTATTAATATCTGTACTTAAAAGTTTCCATAGAAACAACTTTGTCAATTTCAAAAAGTAAAAACTCTGATGACTTTAATGTAATTACGCTTTCTTATTTGTTTTGTTTTTAAATAATGACACCCAGCACTCTTAAAACAAACATACTGCACAGTGTCAATTACATGTGTAGAACCTCTCTGCGCAATATAGGGGTTTATGCAAGAGACGCCTATTAAAAATCTTCTCAGGGATGCTTTTCATTTCACCGATGAGGCTGGGAGGTGCTGTCGAGAAGACGATACACAATCAGTTATGGTCAGTTTAGCAACTGATCAGACAACTGGGGTGGTATGAAGGGTGAGTGGCGTGTTACGTGCTGGTATAGTTCCACACTTCCAAGCAAACAATTTGGTAAAAAGAAAAAAATTAATGTTTTCAAAAATTCCCTTTGTGAACCTTTACCCCTTCAAAAGTTAATATGAAACGAGTGGAAAATTGTTCTTCTAATATTTTTTACCAAAGAGTTGATGGATTCATGCATCAGCATGAGATATGATCATGGATAAGGTTTTCATTTGTTTTGATACTAAACGGAATAAGATTTTTTTGAATCTGTATGAATAGTCTTCAGAAGACGTTGAGTTTTAAACGTACTAAACAGCTTTATAAAATTTAAACATGGGAAAATCTTTGTGGGAAACGACAAAATAGAAAATGTTGTTTTGTTAACTTTAATACGCTGAGTATCTTATGAGAAATTGAGTATTATGAGGTTCCCGGTGATCATAGTGATACAACTGGTTAACCTAGCAGAGATTATTTTACTTTTCTGAAAGCGCCACCTTTACCTAATGAAAATAGGTAATATTGAATTATATCTATCATTAAACTGTTTATGAAAACCATGAGAATCATTTCAGTAATGAGCAACTTTACTTCGGTTGAATTATTTAAATAACAAATTATTTCAACCATAGGCTTTGAATAAAATATATATTTGTTTTTAGTTGAATAGTGTATGATTGAATTTTTAAAATGGTTATGAAATTATAAATTAATTATATGATAAACCACAAGGATTGTTGTACTGTAAAAGTTAACCAAGCGTTGTTTTTAGCATTTTAACACTAGATGGCGCAGTCCTAATGTACTGCCAACACCTGCTGGTACTGCACAGGTCAGAATTTCAACTGCTGATTTTTTTTAATCAACCACATTGAACACATGGTTTGTTTAATAAAAACAACGAAGAGATTGTTATGTGGGTAATCAACCTTTATTTTATTTGGAAAGATTTTATATACAAACTAAAAGGCATTATGACTCACACGTTAAATACTAAATTAAATTTTCTCTGTACTTGCGAAAGACAAAAATTTTCCATTGGTTTAAAATTATGTTTAAATTTCTCGAAAGTTGCTTTTTCATCTGTTTCATGAGCTGATCCTTGGAACGTGAGCGTTTTCCAGCAAGTGTTCAAGTTTAAGAGATAACGGGTCAAAAAAATGCCCCAGCTTAAGTTTGACCACCACCAGTGGGTTTTGTGATCTCCGGAGCTGCAGGATAGAACATCAACCACGGCCTGGATAGCAGCTCAAGGGGGACAGTCACAGTGTAGCACTTCCAATAAACATTTCAATTTTGTGGTAATTTCTTTAAATATTTATATAACCCATCATCATTATATTCAAAGTATAAAGTTAAGTTACTTCTTATTTAGAATGAGCTCAGAACAAAACAAAGCGTAGTTTCAAATAATAATAATAAATAATAATTTTTAAGAAATTTAAATAGTTTTAGTTTCAATGTATGAGGAATAGATAGGTGTTTGGGAAAGTAAATTAGAGATAAAACAATAGACTACTAATTAATTCCTCCTAGCTAGATTCTACAACACTGTGTTGCAAGGGATTGCTAGCTTAGACTACGGTAACTTCAGCCAAAAATGATAAAACTTAAATAAGTAAAGCAAAAAAGTTGTATCTCAACTAGAGAAAACGTTTAAAACTATTCATATTTTTTATTAAACTCTCCTAAGACAAAATATTAAAAAATATATACATAGCAAATTATACATAACTTCGTTAGTGGCTGAGTGAGTGAGGATCAGGAATGCAATTAATTACAGGCCTATACACTTCGCTGTACACAAATCACACACCAGCCAGCCCGTCAGTGTTGACCAGTGTTGACGTTGATAATATCAGGACCATGGTCAGGGTCGGAGGATCAGGATGGATATAACCTAGGATAATGCTAGGTAAACCTATGAACATAGACCCATACATTTTTATAAGAAAAATTATCATTCAATAATGGTCTGATAGAAATTAAATTTTAAACTCTGGATCGATGTCTGTTGTGACCAATCAGACCTCGAGAGTAATTGAGTTAAAGTTAATGATGGTTATTGCAACAATTTAACATTGCAGGGGTGGGGTTCATAACTTCCAGGGATCACAACTACCAGGTCGCTATTTATTTATAAATTTTTACAATATCATAACTTCCAGGTGTCAGTTCTACCAGGTCTGTTTAGTTTAATATAAATTATATTCACTTCATAACTTCCAGCTATTTTAACTTCCAGTTTCACAACTACCAGGTCTCTAATATCAAATAATAATGTGAGCGAAATAACTTCCAGGCCTCACAACTTCCAGGTATCGTCTCAACCAAAAGTTGTAGTGCGGTTTGCTGCATCCTGACTGAAGGCATTAGCCAGCTCCGCAACGCTCGGCGCGCCGATCGTTACGAATAAATCCAAGGAACCTGCTTTGTGCTTAGGTCATTTATTAATTGTCAAGGTGTATAAAAGTATATCAACAACACCATTCATAAATGTGAATATGAGTTTACATTCCAATGTTATAGTAAGCTCACATAAAGAGAAATACTTGTTTCGTAATTTTCTTAACACGAAAATGCTGAGATCATGGTGATTTCAAAGTGGGAAATGAAATTAACTTTCCACAAAAATCTGTTTATATAAAAACCAATGTTAAATATACTTCCGCTATTATTTATTTATTTTTATTTTTCGTTATCAAGCCGTGTTTACACTAGTCAAGTTACTTGATTCAAGTTGAAATGTTATATAAACATTCAAGTAAAATTGGCTGTTTGTTTTTTATTTTGACTTGAATGAAGTGGGCTATAAATAAGTTATGATTTGCCGGTAGGATCATCTGAATATGAAACAAACAATGTAAAAAGACTATTTTTTAACCAATTTAAATGTAAATTCATAGTCTCTTAAAATCTAACTGTAAATTGTATACAGTAAAAACTATGCCTATTGTTTTATGTTACGACTAAACTTATTGTACATTGGTAATTTATCTTTTATTATTAATTTCGTAGTTTACATCTGAAATATTTATTAGACCAAATCATTGTTATGGACATAAATTGTTTATTTGGGCATTAAGTACAAATATTCATAACTTATACATTGAGGTACTAGGCTACATAAGTATTATTGAGTTTGGCCTAAAAAGTAATTAGCCACAGGTAAATCAAATTTTCATAAGGACAGACGTTCTTTTTTTTAAAGGGTTATCTAATGAGCCACATTTTAGCGACAATTCTTAAGTCTACCTGTAGTATGGCTTATTCAACTAGTCATAAAATAGAAAAAAATCATTGAGAATTCGTTTAAATATTTATTGTACATAAGAATGTTCTGTTATCAAGCGGAGTTGTCCCATCTCACGCCCCTTTACCCACAACCATTTATATATATATATATAGAAGAAGTGTATAGTACCCTTTGAGTGCTTGGAAAATTGTGAGTTGAAGAAGATATACTATTAGACGTAAAAGCGAACTATTGAGCGACTGGCTGTATAAATTTATCAAACTACCCTTTGAAGGCTTGGCTTATACTTTATACGTACTCAAGACTTTTTAAGTTCTTGGCATTCGCGTGCTTTTGTTTTGTTTTTGTAAGGCCTCTTTTAAGGCCTGCACAGACCGGAGCGATACTTTATCGCTGGCGGGACGCGATACCTTCCTGGAATTTTATCTGCGATACTTGAGCGATAGTATCGCGGCGGGAACAGGTGCTTCCACACCAGAGCGGGAAAAAGAGACTCGCGGGAAGCCAGTAGCCAGTACACCTCAGGCGAGCGTAGGGTGCGGTGACTGTGTGACTCTCTAAATATTTAGTTAGTTTTTGTATAGTGTACTTACCAGTGTACTTATAGTGTGTTAACTTACCATGACATCGTCCGATTAGAAGAATCGTTGCTGTTACTAGCCGTGCTAGAAGACGAAAGACAGAGAAAAATGTGGATACACGACATAAATAAAGAACGGCTGCAATTTGGCGAGTACCATACGCTAATGCCCCAGTTACGCAAAGATGACAAAAGATTCTACTCTACATATACTTTAGAATGAATCAGGAATGTTTTGACGAGTTGCTGAGTTTGATTGCTGACATTATTGAAAAGGAAAATACCCACTTCCGTGAAGCTATTGGTGCAGGCAAAACTGAGTAGTTCATGGTTTGGCCGCATGGTATCGCGGCGATAAAGCGCTGCGAATGGTGCATGCAGCGTTACCGCGATACCATCGCTACGGTATCGCGATCGCCTCAGTATCGCGTATCGCAGTTCGCTCTGGTGTGTGCGGCTCCATAAGACAACATGGTATCGCACGACCCACTGGTATCGCACGCGAATTTCCAAGAAAAAGTATCGCGCCCGCTCTGGTATCGCACGGAGTATCGCTCCGGTCTGTGCAGGCCTTTATGCACGGCGTCGGGCGACGGATGCCTGGCGCGCGTCATTGTGATGTTAATTGAATACAATTCACACCGCTATAGATAAAGCAAATACTCCATAACCCAAGCGCACTGGTTGAAAGTAGAATAGAATCAATCAAGATATGAAATATAAATCTAATTAATGTTGCGCTTTGTGCTGCGTTGGTAACCGTTGTAGAAGTTAATACACCTTACGAATTGTATTATACTTTTTTAATAATAAATAGGAATCATGTTAGGAATCATATTTTTACATATATAAAACAGATTATTATGTATATGCCTAAATGTGTTAAATGTATGTGCCTGCTAGTCTGAAATTTTTTTTCACCTTATGATAGTAAGCATGAACCCCGTGGTGTTCAATGTAAGAAAATGGTTTAAGGGGACGCTATATTTATACTTTTTTACTAGACGCAAAATATACATTGAAAAAAAACTAATATTAGTTGTTGTATTTCGCTGATAAAAAAAACACGGTTTTAGTTATTAAAAAATGAAAACGTTGATAAACATAATCATACGTGCTGTCATAATAGTGAATAAACAAATTTAATGTTTCAATGATAGACTTTGATTGCATTAATTGTTCTTAAAAACGATTAAACCCATAGTATAGTTTACAGTTCTACAGAGCCTTATGAAAAGTTCTATATAAAATTGGAATTCGGCCAGATAAAGACTGCGGTAAATGTGTGGCAATAGAAAGGTTTGTTTTTAATTAATATTTTGTCTTAGTTCCAAACTAATTTTTACAAGAGAAGGAATAAGATAAAGACAATATTTCTATACCATACCATAGTTATTATATTCCCGAGGATTTAAGTAGTCGGAATGTCTCATAAAGAGTTAAAAACTAAATCAGAAATTAATTAAAGACTGAAGATTGTAGACTACTTGATCGCTACAGATAACCACGACTACAGATGACGACTACAAATCGTGTTTTTATTTCCGATACACAATTATTGAACATTAAATTCTTGGAATGAGAACATCGTCGTTGTTGGGCGCGCCGTATATTGTTCCTGCTCAGATAAAACTTTTGTCACTGTCTGTCTAATGTCTATCCAGGTATATTCTTGTCCGGAAATTCCCAATTGTTAAACATTCCTGACATTTTAATGTAATATAAGTCCGATGATACCGAACGTGGTACCATACCGTGAGGTGTACAGTCAATGGTACAACTATGTCTTTCTAGTTATAATAAACTGTCTGTGTTTTATATAAAGTTTTGATTTGACAAATCAAAAGATTAGTGGCGAAGAATACCGAAAGCGTAAAAGAAAAGACGAAGAAAATAACCGCTCCGGTCTACCTGAGCCCGAATGCCGCCTCGCGGCCGCGGCCGTAGCGCTAAGCGAGTTTTATGGATGCAGAGGTTTACGGGAATCGTGTTTCAAAATTAACTTATTAAGTTAGAGATTGACTCTTAACTTATTCTAAAAGTAGAAAGAAGGATCTCGTCTTCTCTAGTTTTACAATTTTTAAATAAAATTTCTAATTTCAGTTATTATAACTGTCTAAAATCGGCTGATTTTCTCTAGTGGCAAGTTTTATAGATGCAGAGGTTTACGGGGATCGTGTTTTAAAAGTAACCAATTAAGATAGATATTGGCTGTTAACTTTTTCTAAAATTAAAAAGACTGATCTCGTCGGCTCTGTTTTTAGAATTTTTAAATACAATTTCTACGTTCAGCTATAACTGTCTAAAACCATCTATTTTTCTCGATGCAAATACAAGGGAATTTTAAAACCCTGTTATCTTCTGCTAAATGCAGCCTAGAGCTATAACTAAGGTGTCATATTAAAGAAGAATAACGGTGCTAAATTTATTTTCTTACAATTTGGTAATCTCACTTTGGTAGTTTTATCAAAACTAAGGGAAATTTCAGTTAAAAATCGAGAAAAACGAGTGATTTTAGACAGTTATAGCTGAAATTAGAAATTTGATTTTAAAATTCTAAAAACAGAGCCGACGAGATCTGTCTTTTTACTTTTAGAAAAAGTTAAGGTCAAATCTCTATCTTAATTGGATAGTTTTAAAACACGATCCCCGTAAACCTCTGCAGCCATCAAACTCGCCTAGCGCTACGGCCGCGAGGCGGCATTCGGTAACGTCGTTGGTGCTCAGGTAGACCGGGGCCTTAATTCCAAGAAACTCTTGAAAATTTATTATTTAAAAATAAATATTTTCCAACATATTACGAGATTGCATGTGAATTTGGGGCGCACGTAAGTGTCATTCTTATCATGTGTTACTAAAAAGGGAGCAGGGTCTGGTGATTAGGTGGGTTGGGGGGGGAGGGGGTGTTCGTCGATAGCATGGTTTTGGAAAGCGATGGGGGGCGGCAAATTTGGTCTTTGCACGGGCGCTAAGAAACTCACGAGCCGCCCCTGAGTGCTCTAATATTATATTCTAGGTTTTTTTAGTTTTTTTTTTTTTTAGACTTTTTATTTCGTCCCATGTTTTGGTTAACATTTTTTCAGTAATGGACGTCACTGCATTTATTATTCTCTCTCTTGTCTCAAAATTAGGAACTGGAGTAGAGCACACTTGACAAACCCTTAAATAAAATAATACAGAGGGGTCACGTCTGGTGACCGAGGCCATTTAGGACCGAGGATTGTGTTGAAATGTTTGACGTACAGCATCAACTGTGCGTTGATCAAGATTAAAATGTTGAATAAAATGACACCACTCGCATCTCTGAGAAAACTGCCGTTAGAATATAATAGAATTGTAATTTATAATAGAATAAATTATTCGGATCGAAATAATCAGATTCCATCAAATATTATATCGGTACTAAATATAAGCCTCATTGATTACGAACACAGGACGCCATATTTAAAAATTGAGGTTATATGAAACAATAACAATTTTTTATCACAGCTAACTCATTAAATTTTGCTTAACAATTCAAATTTTAGTCTTCCATGAGAAATGCATTGACCCAAACTTTTGAAGAGATGTAGGGTGTAACCCCAACCCCAAGGGTAATCATACACTTAAAAGAGATTCTGCAAATCTACGCATTATTACCTTTAATTTGAGACTTAAATCATGAGACTTAAATCAGTAGTTGCTGAAAACGTAGCGTTACAACCGCGTATTTAATATATAGAATACCACAGTAAGTAACCCTACAGGAAGAACACAATCAGACATTGATTTAAACAATTAGTGTACATTTTTAAACAATAACATATTTTATGCTTGGAGTGGTAGACAGTAAAACGACAATTTTAGTAATACAGTAATTCATGAAATAATATAAACTGGAAGAGCTTGAATATATCTGGTGTACGAGCTTATAATGCATAGGCTTTGTCTCAAAATGAAACATCCTAATAAATAACTTAATATGACAGGACTTATCAATAAATTATATCATACTAGTATACGTGTTGCTCGAAATCGAGCAATTTATTTAAATACAGTACAAATGTTACTTTAGCTCTAAATCAATGACATCTGACCAATCCAATAATGGGAATATCTTCAATCGCCAATAACTACACGTATTTACAGCTGATTATTAACAGATGTTTCAAATGCTTTATTCAGTCCCAATGTTATTTTAGGAAATTTTGAGATTTCGATGGTGGATATCTCCTTTATTTTCAGTCCAATTCTCATCAATTTTTGGCGGAAACAACTGCAGACCAAGCCCTATCCAACGACACCAAAAACTTGAAAATCGGTTGAAAATTGTAGGAGGAGTTCACAAGACAAAAAAAAAACCCTTTGCGGGGCGTATTAAATAAGTACTAGAGATCGCCTCCTGATCGAAATTCGATCAAAATTTCAGTTGATCTGGACCCAAGAAGCTTAAAAACATTTTTGAATTAAAACATCTGTTCTTCCTAATTTTCTAGCAGTTGTTTTTACAACAGCTGTCAAATTATTCATTCAATTCTCCTTCCTCCATAAGATTAACATTGGAATTTTGAAAGCCTGTGGGGCGTAGGCCTGGAGTCCGATGTGAATTAGAATGTGATTCTGCTCATCTACAGAACTATACCTTTCTAACGGTATGCTCCGATTTATCCTACGATGCGCACGAGCTGAGAAAAAAGGAGGAAATGAAACATGCTTGCGTATTAATATATAGATAGATATTTTGTATATTTTCTTGCCGAAAACCCCTGACAAAAATATCTACAGTTGTAGTATGTTGGTTCAGAGATATTTGATGACACCTATACCTATATTAGCTGGACGATAAATGCCTAGGCCTAATAGGAGGGAGACCCTAGGTCTGGGAACTACGTTGGTGGCAGGATATGACGACAAACAGCTTTTCTTCTAGTAATATAAAGAAAATTAATTTTGCAAAACTTCAATGGGGACCTATTTGTGGCATAAGACCCACCATGTAGTAAGTGCACTACGTAGAGTAATACCAAGCACTTTCGTGGTAACTTTCGGATAAATTTTCGTGGTGACTATCGCTCAGCGACTATCGCTCAGCGACTATCGCTCAGCGACTATCGCTAGAGTCGCTTCAGGGACAACGAGCCTTTACTTCTAAATAACTGGTCTAGTGATAGCGTTTTTAATGGGATAAAATAATTTTCAAACTTTATATTTAAGTTTTATTTGTTGGAAACAATTTAAATTAATATAATGTAATGTAATATGGTCCTAAACAAAGCAATACTCGTAAGAAAGAAAGGTAAAAAACGAGTATTCATGTGAATAATATAATACCTTGGCAAAATAGAGTCAAGTTCTATTCAACTACAGTTTTATTTTTATTTTTTCCTTACCTACTTTTTTGTGAAACGCATGTATCTATCTTATCTTATCTTATACTCTAAAACAAGCTCCGTTTGTCCGGGCAAACTTTTTTTTCGCTCCAAGGATTGTTGATTTTTTTTATTGAATATGGGGGTTTTGGCCACCAGAAATCGATTGAAGCTGGTCCCATAGCTGGGAAAAATCCGGTTTTCGTTCTAGAGCCCTTCAAAGTTTCCATGTTATCCTTATGGAGATTTTTAAATTGAACAAAAATCAGCTGATAACTGTAAATAAAATAAACCAATGTGTTACTTCTTTAACCTGTGGTTTAGGAAAATTTCCAAAAGCAGCGACCCTCTGGTCTGGCGAGTGAGCGAAGCGAACGAGCTCATCTTAAAAGGGAGAGGGTGAGTGAGCGGAGCGAACGAGCTTTGTTTGAGACACAAAAGTAATAATTATACGAGCATAAGCTCGGTCTCCCTGGTACTATATATAATACGTGATGCCCTTTTTTTGTTAACACTACTCCTCCCTTATTTCTGGACCAATTTTAAAGTTTGAGGTGTCAAAAGAATGGTCTTAGTTCGTAGTTTTGCAATAAGGTTTTAGATTTTTGATATTTTAATTCTGAAGCTCACGGGAAGCTCTCAAAGTTCATTTTTTGTCCTTAAGATTAACATGGGGAACAATATTGAATTGCTAAATAAAACAGCTGTTGATAGTTATCAGACAAACACATGTTTTAAAAGCTGAACAGAAGCAAATTGAACTAACTGGTACTGAAATATCAACACAATTTCATACTTTTATACGAGGAGTGTCTAATCTGAGGTTTTAACCTTTTCTCAAAATGTAGCAGGTAGATTTTGCTTGAAAGTTTTATTCACACGTATTTGGGCACAAAAATAAGTTTTGTAACTTAACCCTGGAAAAATTCATTTTTGTTTACGAAAACAATTTTGGGAATTGAAAATTTTGACATGGGTCTTATTGGTTGTCTGACTGGTATTGAAACAATAATGAAAGGTACGGTAACAAATATTAAAATAGAACACAAAATTTGTGCGAATGGGTTTTCAAACTGCTGTAAACTATAAGGAAAAGGGATAGTTGGTTGTAAGTGTAATGACCTTTTTATTTACTATTATAGTATAAACATGTTTTATGCAGAAAGCTTATCAAAAAACCTGTGTAAAATACAACATTTAAAAGTTTTTTACCTCCAGTACTATAGAAAACAAGCTTATTACAAAATCGGTTTTTAAAACCAAATTGAGAAATTTTAACCAAAATAAAAATGCCACCAAAAACATAATGGACCACACCAACAAAGATGTAGATTCTCTTAAGTTTTGTGATTTCTGTATTTAAATTTTGTAATGTCATGGAAAGTTAAGTTAAAGAGGATTTAGGCATAAAGAGTAATGTGGACTCATTCACTATGCCATTGACTACCTCATACAGTAGTACTACAAAAACAGCCGCAGTGAGTGCTGCATAACTCATACAGGACCGGGGATAATGAAATGTTGATTTTTATTCTGTTGTCATTTACGTTTTATGTTTGATGAACTATGTGGATCCAACATCTGTGAATCTATTCTAAATTTTGTAGGAGGGTTTAGACAAAGGCCCTAAGACATATCGGCGTAGAACAACTACACAATCTTAGCTATGTAGACCTAAAAGAACGAGCACCACATCTCAACACTATCACATTGGGAAGTTGGAGAATTGGTACCGGTAATGAAGATCGATCGATGAAACACCAATAATGTTCTATCTGATTTTCACTATAGTGATTTTTTTTTTTCAAAGTATTACCATGGAGTAAAGTTTGATCACCAGGTACCCTAATAAATGCAGCGCATCGCGCTGCACAGGCCCCCTAGTTTCGTTAATAATACGTGTATTAGCGTCGATAATACTGATAATACCCTATAATGCTAGTTAGCTTGCTTCTTTTATCATGATTTATACAGAAACCAAAACACCTTTCCAATTTATTTTTCGTTTTTCATAATATGTAGAACAAATTAGCCAACAGTGCATCATTTTAAGATTTTTTACTAGAGTAGGAATTGATTCTGTGCGAGCTTTGAGAATCCATCGCCTAGCTATCTGTGGGACTTGATCAGTGAGATAGTGCTTATCTCCAAGGTCATAATCCAGGGCAGCGTACGTGGTGTGATGGCGCGCGGCACGAGCCGCCTGGACAACTTCCTGCCTCCCCCCCCTCCTCACCGCCACCACCACTGCCAACATCTGATTATGAGTTTTATCAATGTGTCTCATTTCAATCACCAAATTTATTCCGTAATTTCTAGCTATAGCCTTCCATTCTCTGCACCAATAAATATTTTTACTGATTATTATCTGGGCTATCTTAAAAGGTACGGTAAGCGGTTCTGCGGTAAGGACAGAACACGTGAAATATATCCTAAATGCACATTTAATGTATAAATATATTCCTCGTCAAGGCCAGTTTCCAGATATAGGGAGTAGTTCGGTATGTTACTGGTCAAACCAAAAATTCTTTTTATGAAAAATATAAGAACACCATTTACATAATCACCCTCCCATAGACCCCAAATCTGGCATCCATAACATAGAATAGCTCTTACTATTATACAAATTAACATATAAACTTTCTGCTCAGGGGTACATTATTTTGGTTCATGAAATTTCTCCAAATCGAATTTATTGCCAATTTTGCCGAAGCGCATTTTTCTTTTAAGTGAGTCTCCCAAGTTAATTTCGAGTTTAAATTAAGACCTAAGTATCTATAACTAGTAACCACTTCAACTATTTTACCTCCAAAGTACCATTTGTCATTTTTACTTAGTTTCCCTCCGTTTCTAAAAACCATGATCTTAGACTTATTTAAATTTACTTTTAAATTCCAAAGCTGACAATAGTTTTCTACGTCATTCATCATCAATTGTAGGTTAGTGGCAGTTGGAGCGATCATAACAATATCATCTGCATAAAGCAATGCTTTTATTCTAATGACTCCAAAAAGACACCCTCCTCCCAGTGAGTCCACAATATCGTTTACAAATAAACTGAATAACAAAGGAGACAAAATACAACCTTGTTTTAAGCCTACATCTGTTTCAAAATACTGCGTTGTTCCATCTTTGCACCACACGGACGCTAAAGTTTTATCATACAAATCACTCAGCACACGTATCATGTGTGTGGATATTCCAAGGCAAGATAGTTTATAAAACAGTGCTTTTTGGTCAATTGTATCAAAAGCGGCTGTAAAATCAATGAAAAATGTATGTAGTTTTCACCTTTTCTTATTTAAACTTAATTTTACAAAATTCGAAAGAATAAACACACTGTCAATAGTGGAATAGCCTTTCCTGAAACCAGCTTGGTACTGACATAATAATTCTTTGTCCGACAGCCATTTATTAAGGGTGCGCTCTACCTCGGTGTCAAAATCGTCGAGCGAGACTGTTAACTGCCGCTGTACGCGGAATGTCACATTTTGGAAAATATATGACGGGTGATTTTAAATTTGGTTACTTTAATGCTTTTTTTCGTTTCAGTGCGAAATAGATAGGTGGTCTAACGATGTTCTTGAAATTGACCTTTCGCATCTCCCTTCTTGCATCGTTATCTATACACTTTTTACCAATCTTATTGCAGATTCTTGTTCTTAAGATTATATTGTACTCACGTATCGTCTTATTTTTTCTAAAAAAATGTTTTTAATACGTTAAAACTTGATACAAAAACGCTTA
>JAQYXR010000985.1:0-46236 GCA_030545055.2 Neoaliturus tenellus
TCCAAAATTTATCCGGTAGTTGCAAATCAGCAAAAATTTTAATTCTCTGGAACTATTTTGTATCATCTTTTTTGTATGACAATACAGTTTTACAGTTGCAAATCTAAAAAAAAACTGATTCTCTGGAAATCTTTCGTGTAATTTTTTTCATATGAATCTCTATTGTCACTGTTTATTGAGGGGAGTAATAATGGATTAATATGAGCCAATGAGCTCATGTGGTGATTAGTCTGCATTAATTTCTCGTGCAACATGAATATTTTATGAGACACTTAATAATATCTCGTTTGTCAAGTCAATAAAATAATATTTTAAAGTCAATACATAAATGTGAAAGAGGTATAACACATCCCTCGCAGAGATCCAAATATCTATTGTTAAGCCTGGTTTCGACTCTGCCTAAGTTGGCTACATTGTTGCCAACACTGTTGCCGAGAAAGTTGCCTGGTCCAAAGCCGGCCTGTAAAACCTTTCGGCGACTTTGTTGGCGACACTGTTTTTAATTTTTTGGCTGTTTCCACTCAGTTGCTGACAGCAACACATTTGAAGCAACATTCTATGATTTTAGTCAGGTACTAGTCTCTGGATGGATGATCAAACCACGACTTTCTTAGCACTATGTGGTTTTGCCTTTATAAGACTTTTCTAATTATTATTTGAATGTTTTACTCTGTGAATAAAAAAAATAATAGACCTCAAGCAACCACGGTTAATCCTCAACCCAGTAAATTTGCCTATTTTATGATTTTCACACTACAAGTTTAGGTTGGATATCAGATTCATGTTCAGAGCTAAAAACATGTAAACAATAACATGTAAAGAAAATGTGTAAAATAACGTCCTACCTCTGGATATTATTATTTTACCCTCAGAAAAGTCGGAAAAGCAGAAAAAACGAGAAACAGGCGTACACCGGCGTATTGCTAAGAAAGAGTGCGCATGCGCTGAGTCGTGTTGCCAACTGTCGCCGACATTCTGCTACTTCCACTCCCAAAAACAGCTGTCGGCAACTCAGTCGGCGACAATGTTGCCCCACAAAAATGTTGCTGACACGAAAGTGACGCCGACATTTTTGGCGACATTTTTTGAGCGTTTCCACTCTGCTAAAGTTGCCGACTTTATCTCCGACTTTGTTGCCAACATACTCGGTCAAGCCTGGTTTCGACTCTGTCAAAATTTGTCGCCAACACTGTTGGCAACAAAGTCGGCGATAAAGTCGGCAACTTTGGCAGAGTGGAAACGCTCAAAAAATGTCGCCAACAATGTCGGCGATAATTTCGTGTCGGCAACAATTTTGTGGGGCAACATTGTCGCCGACTGAGTTGCCGACAGCTGTTTTTGGGAGTGGAAACAGCAGAATGTCGGCGACAGTTGGAAACACGACTCCCCGCGCATGCGCACTCGGAGCAATACGCCGGTGTACGGCTGTTTCTCGTTTTTTTCTGCTTTTCCGACTTTTCTGCGGGAAAAATAATAATTTCCTGAGGCAGGACGTTATTTTACACATTTTCTTTACAGGTTATTGTTTACATGTTTTTAGCTCTGAACATGAATCTAATATCTAACCCAAAATAGTAGTGTGAAAATCATAAAATAGGCAAATTTACTGGGTTGAGGATTAACCGTGGTTGATTAAGGTCTATTATTTTTTTTATTCACAGAGTAAAACATTTAAATAATAATTTGAGAAGTCTTCAAAAGGCAAAACCACATAGTGTATTTGGCGATATTGGTTTGATCATCCATCCAGAGACTAGTGCCAGACTAAAATCATAGAATGTTGCTTAAAATGTGTTGCTGTCAGCAACTGAGTGGAAACAGCAAAAAAATTAAAAACAGTGTCGCCAACAAAGTCGCCGACAGGTTTTACAGGCCGGTTTTGGACCAGGCAACTTTGTCGGCAACAGTGTTGGCAACAATGTCGCCAACTTAGGCAGAGTCGAAACCAGGCTTCACAAAATGTTCACATACTGTTGGCAACAAAGTCGGCGATAAAATCGGCAACTTTAACAGAGTGGAAACGCTAAAAAAATGTCGCCAACAATATCGGCGATAATTTCGTGTCGTTAGGAGAAGACGCAGCCTACGACGCCATGATGTCCTAACCTGGTGGACGCCCAAGGAAACTGCCACCGCATGGGACAGCAGGCGAGATTGTTTTTTGAAGAGAAGTCTTCTAATTGAGTCCTCATTCACGCACATGGAAATCTTAATGTTTCGCCCGTGAAGAAATGTTCATGATAGCCTGATCTTCGAAAAAGCGGTCGCGAAAGCCCGATCAGAAATTGCACTTTTCACTGTTGAAAAACTGCAAACACTTGCAAGGAGTACACTGTACTCCTGTACACTCGTGTATAGATTGATAGTTAGTGAAATTTTTAGCTGTATTTTAAATAACTTTTCTCTAAGGAGAGGGAGAGAGGTTTTAGAGTAAATCAACCAAACATGGGCAAAAGAAAATAAAGTTAAAAATACATAGACATCGGCACAGAGAAGGAATAACGGTTTTTTACGCATGGAGAGGGATTTATATTTTGCGAAACCCCATGAAATATGCTAATAATTTCAGCAGAATGTCGGCAGAAAAAACGAGAAACGAGATATGCGAATTCACCATATTTGTCAGCTAGATCAACTGATTGATTGATTGATACAAATCAATTGAACTGCAATTGATTTGTATTAAACTTACTGTAATAATTGTCAAACACTAGTCACTCATCCATCACCTTCTAAACAAAATAATATTTTTTCATCCAAAGGTAAAATAAAAACACTTACTAAGGGTAAGAAATTTTCAACGGTTTCGAGATATTTAAGAAACAGAAAAATATGACCCAATAACTTTTTTCCCATAGAGATTAGTTTAAGAAAGAAGAATGTTCACATTCTAATTCTTATTTAGACTTGGTTAATAAACTCTTTTACAATTGTAGTTTTCATCAATAGGAGCAAAAGTTGCTCTTTTAAGTGCTCAATCGAGTTTAAAAAAAACTAATAAGCACTAAAAAGACACTTATGTTCCGAGTGATGAACAACTTTTTTTGGCATAATGCGGAATTACCACTTTTAATCGTTTAAAATGTTAACTAAACGTTGTATTTTCGAGGTTATATTTACAAATTAAGTAATTGAACTTTTACTCTATGGAAAATAGAGTATAAAATTCTATACGGTCGAGTTTAAATTTTACTTAGGCGAATTTTAGACCCCCAAAAGGCTTTTTTATTACTAATTTGATTTCAATGAAATTCTCAGGTTAGATTTTAAGTATTTTAAACTAGGTAATAAACTATAATCGAGCAATTATTTCCAAGTATTAAAAAAGCTTATTTTCCGGAATTTTTGACAGAACTTTAGTTGTTTAGGCTACATTATTTGACTAATGTAGTTGCTATGATCAGTTTATAGTCCCCCATCGCAGCTGAGTTGTCGCTGTGTATGCTGAAAACAACATAACCTTTTCTTGTTTATATCTGCTCGATGTTATGTTATGTTTTTAAATAAAATTTAAAGCCGCGTCCGCACTGGCCGAACATGATCGCCGAACAAAGTTCTTCCGACATTGTAGCCTATGTCTCAGGTAACAAAATATGCATTAAGTATTAAGTAAGCGTAATTCTACAATACTTACATTACTTGATTTTTATTAATTTGCAATCATGGATTTTAAATTGTATTGTTTTTTTTCGCTCTACAATCTATTTACCTTTAATATTGTAAGCATAATTATTATTAAGTTACTTGCTTGTTTTGAGGTCTTAGCTAAAAACATTCTTTGTATGTATTTATTTGTAGGCTAGGCCTAGGATGTACGCCGGTTGACTTTAGACGGTTAGATGACGTTCCACTCTTCACATTCGAGGAGATGGAAACCTCCGTTCTCTCCCTAAAGAGCAACAAGGCTCCTGACCCGGACGGGATTCCCAGCGAGGCTTTAAAGAAAGTATTTTCAATGAATGCTGACTTGTTGTTAAGAATGTACAACGCCTGTTTAGTAGAAGGGGTGTTTCCGGCTCCCTATGGAAAACCGCAAGACTTGTACTGATCAGCAAGGGCAAAGGTGATCCCGAGCTGTCGTCGTCCCACAGGCCTTTCTACACGTTGGACACGGCTGGGAAGCTAATCGAGAAGCTGATCCGTTCCCGTCTGACCTCTGTAAGTTGCCGGGGACTCATGCTCCCGTCAGTATGGCTTCAGAAAGGGACGGTCAACGATTGACGCTATCACCGAAGGCCATGGAGAGCTGTGAAGAGAGCCGAGAGCCACAACCATTTCCCTCGCTGAGTAGTGCTTCTTGTTACGCTTATGTCAAGAATGCCTTTAACTCGGCGAGGTGGGTCGATATGTTGGATGCGCTTCGCAACACCTTTCGCGTTCCTGCATATCTGTAGCGACTCATCGAGGATTATTTCCGCTCTCAAAGCCTTATTTACGACACAAGGGACAGAACGAGGACGATGGAAGTCACTTCTGGTGCCGCGCAAGATTCAATACTCGGCCAGGATCTCTGGAACGTTGCCTATGACAGTCTTCTGAGGTCGGAGATGCCTGAGGAAACCACTTTGGTTGTTTACGCCGATGATGTCGCAGCTCTCATTGTCGCACGCAACGTTGAGCTGGCCCAACTAAAGTTTAACAGAGTCATGCGTGTGGCCAACACATGGATGTCCGATCACGGTCTCTCGCTTGCTCTCCATAAGACGGAGATTGTGATCCTTACGAAGAAGAGGATAGACACCGTCGTTCTGTTCCGAGTGGGAAGGGAGGTGGTCGAATCAACTCGTGCTGCTAAGTACTTCGGGATTATGGTGGACACCAAGTTAAGCTGGAGGGATCAGATCTTCCGTACGGCGGACAAGGCCGCTAAGGTAGTTACTTACCTTAGTAGGCTGATGGCCAATGTCGGGGTTCCACGATCCAGCAAAAGACGTCTGTTGATGTCCGGGGTTCAGTTCGTGCTTCTTTATGGAGCAAGAGGTGTGGGCAGACGCTCTCGATAAAGAGTAGTACAGGTTGCGACTCGCCCGAGTTCAACGTCGAGCGGCGCTTGGGGTGTGTTCCGCCTACCGGACAGTGTCCGAGCCTGCAGTCCTGGTGGTCGCCGGAGTTATCCCTGTCAAGCTCTTGGCAGGAGAGAGGAAGGCAATTTATCAGAGCCAATGCGAGATTGGCAAGGACACGGCAGAACAGAAGAGCGCTCCCGAACCTTCCAGCAGTGGCAACACAGCTGGGAGCACGACACCCCGAGGACGATGGTCTGCACGACTTATCCATGTCACTTATCCACTTATAGCACGTCCAACCATGGTGGAACCTTCGGCCAATTCTTGACAATTCACGGCTATTTTCGGTCGTACCTGAACCAGATGGGCAAGACCGGTTCACCGGACTGCATTTATTGCCCGGGCGTTCCCGACGATGCGGACACACATTCTTCGCTGTCCCCGTTGGAAACTGTCTCGGCCTGAAGGCCACACAAATTGTTGGTGCATTTTCGGTGGACTCGGTCTGCCAAAAGATCTTGGAGGATGAGGGCAATTGGGATTGTTTATCACAGTTCGTCCGGGGCATCCTCATGGAAAAGAAACCCGATCTGGACCGCGAAGTGGCCTAGATCCCTTGATCGAGTGGCTGGATAAGGAGTGAGCCCCACCGGCGTTAGCCAAATTTAGGCCTAGCCTGACGTAATGTGAAAAACAATTCCAGGTTAGAATCTGTACCGCAATTTAGAAGTGTAAAAAAATAAGTAAATAAAAAGTTTCCACCGATTCAAATTTAGCGCCAGTCCGAAGTTTCCGGTTCGAGAATGTTCTAGTCTTTTCTAACTTTGCACGTGGTCGGAGGCTTCCGGCAACACGCAATTGGTCAGTAGATCATCGATTCCTATTGGCTAATTAGCGATATGCGTGAGATGTCCTGCCGACACGCGTGCCGAGGTTATAAAAGGCCTGGACTCCCGTTTCTCGCCCTCAGTTCTTAATATGCCGTGAAGTAATTAATTAGTGAAGTTAGTTTTGTGTGCTTGGACCATTTTCAAACAAATATACTGCACGAGGTATGTGGAGATAATTTGGAAAATGAAATAAGTGCATAATATCTCAAGATTTAAAGAAATTTAACAAATTTATAAATCGTTAACTTCAAGCCTTTTCAATTTCAAGACCAGCAAAGAATTATCACATTTTAAATTCAATAGACTGATAAATCAATTTTTTTAGAACAGGATTAGAACCTCCTCCTTAATTAGTTTATTAGGCCCTAGTAAAACTTTTGGCATTACAGTATTTAAATAATAATTAATTGCAAGGATTTGTATTTTTTGTAAAGAGTATAAATTTTTTTTTTTTTTTTATAGAATAACTTTTGGGTTTTGTATTCATTCATTGTTTTTCATAAATAAATCAAACGTTTGTAAATACCATGAAGGATTTTAATCATGTAAGCCTATTTTCTAATTATTTTGGGCTGATCGTGGGTTTCATTTTTCTCAATTTTAATTTCCACATTTGTAACCAATAAGAGTTTTAATTAATTTATTTGGGTACAAATAATTGCGCCACTCTGCTAATTTTATAGTTTCGTTATTTGAGATTTGCGGTTTGTCTGAGATATTTAGAAAATGGGTACCAGAGTAGATTGCTTAAGAAAGGATGAATTGATTTATGAAATAAGAACTAGAGGTTTAGATGTTGATGATACTTGTACAGTAAGGGTTTTGAGAAAGAAACTGAGGGAATTGTTAAATAGCAATGTTCAGCCAACAATTAAGTACGTAGCAAAAGAGTTAGATTTAAATTCGGAATGGAAAGTAATTCAAGATAAGCTAACTGAAATAGTAGAGTCCAGTAACGAATCTGTAAATAAACCTGAAGTATTAGTACGCCTTGAATGTAAAATAGATCATGTTAGGTTGCGAGTAAACAACCTTTGTCAATTGCAACTAAAACAAAGTAGTTTAGAAGCTTGTAATAAAGTTTTAAAGAAACTTGATGAATGTAAAGAGCTTTTAGACCAAAGTGCAGTAGATGCCACAGAAAAACAAGAGTATGTTAGGAAGTTAAGTGAGACAAATGTAAAGGAGGAGGAAACGATAGGTGTAGAGTTAGGTGCAGATGAAGTTTTCACTGAACAAAATGTGCCAGAAATTAATTCAGTGCAATTACCACCTGTGATAAATGTGCAGAATGAGGGAGAGGGACAGATCAGTCAGTTGTATGCTAAGTTACCAAATCCGTTTGGACGTTACATAAATGAACTGCCTAAAATAAATGGTCTTGAAATAGGGAAAGTTACTGAAATTTATTGAAGTTTTGTTAAAAATAAAGAAAGAAACTTCCTGGAGTGACAGTCAAATACTGGACATAATTGTAAATTTGGTGGAAGCCCCCTTAAGAGACAAAATTAATGAAGTTAGGGAGCAAAAGTTAAGCATAAATAACTTGCATGAAAATTTATTAAAGTGTTTTGTACCTGTCAATTTGCGAGAAAACTTGAAAAGGGACTTAGTACACAGACCACAAAAAGTAGGAGAAAACTTAGCTATTTATGTAAGTGAAGTAAGAAAAAACTGTGAAGTTTTAAAATGCCCTTATACTGAGGAAGAAATCGTTGAAATAATTAAACTCAACCTAAACCATGACACAAGATCTAAATCAGTATTTGCACAAAACCCAGTTACGTTTGGTGATTTAGATAAGCTTGTAGTGCAGATAGGAAATATTAGCTACAATGATTATCAAAGAAATGTCTCTTTCAAATCTGGTAAACCGGTTCCCTCTGTAAACAGCAGGCCGGTAAACACAGTTAGGGAAGTCAAGAAATGTTTTATTTGTAACAAGCCGGGACATTTGGCAAATAAGTGTTACCATAAAATAAAACTCAACAGCCAAAAAACGGGTAAAGTGGGGAGAGCCCACATTTGAACTCTCCCCCAATAAAAGTTTTAACCCCCCAAGAAATTAAAGTAAATGAATTTGAGAGTACTTGTTCGGCTAAACAGGCTAAAAGTGACAAACGTAAATTAAAACGTAAGCTGAATAAACTAAAAGGACAAAACTGGCTCAGTGATGAAGTAAAATCACGTTTGCCTTGTGTAAATGTTGAATTTAAAAGTGATTTATATGAAAATGCATTACTTGACACAGGAAGTACTGTAAATTTAATTAACCAAAAAATGCTGCAAAGTTTGATACACAATAAGTTGATAAAAAACATGCACGAGTGATGTTGAATGCTATTCTGCTTCTAACCATCCTTTACAGATTTGGAAAATGTGTTGTAAAGATAAAAATCAATAGATTTTCATGGTATGTGAAATTTTTAATCTGTAAAGACTTGGAATGGCCTGTAATTTTGGGAAGCAACTTTATTGGTGAAACAAAAATGATAATTGATGTGTCAAGCCAAAAATGTTATTTTAAATTTGAGCCAAGTGTGAAATTTGATTTGAGTTTTTCACAAGAAGTAAACAACATTCAAAACATTCAAAGTGAGATTTAAAAATAGGCTGTCAAGATATGAAACCTTTTGTAAAGGAGCTGATAAATAAATACCCGAATGTTTTTAACAATAAAATCGGGAAAGCATTGAATTTTGAATTCGATTTAAAACTTAAAGACACAGAAGTGGTAAATCTGAGAACCCTATCCATTATCACCTCCTAGAATGCAAAAAATGAAGGAGATTATTGAAGACCTAATTGAACAAGATGTTATCGAACCTAGTGTATCAGCTTACAGCAGTCCTTCATTTTTAGTAAGTAAGCCTAACTCTGATAAGTTTCGGATGGTGATAAATTATTCTCGCCTAAACTCAAAACTAGAAAAGGTGAGTTTTCCTATTGGGGACTTACAGGACTGTTACCACTATCTTGCAGGTGCTAAATACTACTCAGTGTTGGACTTGTCCAATTCATTTTATCAAGTAACACTTAGTGAAAAATGTAGACATTTAACAGCATTTAGCACCCCATTTTCGAGCTATCAGTTTAAACGTATCCCGTATGTTTGCATGTCGGTAGCGGTGTATTAAGTGCATACTTGGACAGAATTTTTAGTGACATTAAATTTAAATACGTCATGAACTTTGTGGACGATTTAATTATTTATTCTGACAGTCTTGAAAATCACGTTAAACACTTACAAGAAGTATGCAGAAGATTAAGCGACAACAATCTAACGGTAAATCTTAAAAGGTGGAATTCATGAGTCAAGAAGTGAGTTTTTTGGGACATTTAATTAGTCAAAATCAAATAAAAATCGACCCGTCAAGAACAAAAGCCATTGTTAATTTTGAAAGACCGAAAAATGTCAAACAAGTAAGTTCTTTTGTATCTATGTGCTCTTATTGGAGTAAGTTTATCTGTAATTTCTCTGAAATAGCGTCACCCTTAAATGATCTCAGGAAGAAAAATGTAAAATTTAAATGGACTGATCAGTGTGAAAAAAGTTTTATTTGAACTGAAAAATTGCATAATAAATCCCCCAGTGCTACAAATACCGGATTTTTCAAAAAGATTCATTTTAATGGTTGATGCTAGTGACATTGCTTGTGGTAGTGTACTGCTACAAGAACATAACAAAGACCGATTACCAGTTTGCTTTTTTTTCAAAAAAGTTCAATGAAAGTGAGAGACGGTTATCAGTTTATGAGAAAGAGGCGTTAGGAGTTGTTTACAGCATTGAGAAATTTTATAAGTTTTTAGAAGTCAAACCTTTTTACTCATGACAGATAATTCGGCCTTAAGCTTTGTGTTGGGACACTTCAAAAAACTTGGAAAATTAGCTCGTTGGGCCGAACGAATTATGAGTTTGCCTTTCACAATAGCTCATGTCAAGGGTAGTCAAAATAAAATTGCTGATTGTTTATCCCGTAGTTTTCAAATTAACGTGGAAGAAATTGAAGAGGACTCTCATGATTTTATTCAAATAAAAAAGAGTAAAATCGATAAGTGCGTTAATCAGAAAGTTTTAAATGCCGATGTATGCATTATTAATGAGTATCCAGTTGCTTAAGGAAAACTTACCGAGTATCAAAGTCAAGATTCCGTTATCAAAGATATTTATCAAAGTATAAAAGATAAAACCAACAGTGATAAACTATTACATAAAAAAGGGTGTGGTAATGTACAAAAAGAATGCATCATCAAAAGGTAAGGTTTATTTACCGAACTGTTTATTTGATATGATTTTCAAATACTATCATGAATCACACTTTGGTGGTCATCTCGGCCAAAGGAAGACAATAAGCAGGATTAGTGAAGAGTTCTATAATCCAGATCTGAACAAGGAGATAATCAAGAGGATTAAAGAGTGTGATGTCTGTTTGAAATCAAAACCGGTACAAAAGAGATATGAGGTAAGTTAATATCAACTGTTTCAGATAAAGCCATGGGTAAACTCTACATTGACACCTGTGGACCACTAGTTAAATCCAGGTGTCAAAATGAGTATATACTTATCGCAGTTGATGATTTTACTAAATATGTGTATCTTTTCCCATTGAGGAATATTAAGGCTACCGCTGTAATAAGCAAACTTGAAACAATTTTTACAAATTTTGGTGTCTGTGAAATTCTTGTTTCAGACAATGCCAGTATTTTAGAAGTTTTCAATTAAAAATTTCATGTTTAAGTATGGCATTGAACATTACAGGACAATACCTTATAAACCAAGTGGTAATAAATCAGAGAGACACATTCGTAATCTCAAACATCAATTGAGATGTTATTTTCACAATGACCAGACAAATTGGGACGTTAATTTAAACCACATTCAAATGTGTTTAAATTCAAGCAAAAGTGAGGTGACTCAATTTACACCTTTTGAATTAATGTTTGGGAGAAAACCTAAACATGGATTGTCAAACTTGTGGAAACTAGAACATTTAGTTGATTCCAGTGTATCAAAACATGAGTTTAAAGAAAACATGGACAGTGCTCTGAAAAACATTAAATTGTCTTTCAGGAAAAACCAGAACAGGAGTAAATATCAAAATGTAAAGCATCCGTTTTATGTGGGATGCCACTGTATATTTACAGAAGTATAGCTTGAGTAATAAGAAAGCTAAATATCAAGCTAAATTAGATCTAAGGTTTGATGGTCCTTTTAAAATTATTTATTTCTTAACACCTGTATCTGTTTTAATACAGGATTGCAGAAATGAGAACGTGATAAAAAAGGCGCACATCTCACAGTTGAAGTTTGTTAAATGATGACAATGCCTATATAAAAGAAAGGTCGCCCCTGTGTGTGTGATTTAAATGTTTCAGGTGCAGCAGCTAAATATAAAATTTTCAACATTCAATAAATTATATGAATACAGAAGCAAGAGGAATGTTTAATGCTGTATTGATTCATAAAAAATTGGAAACCAGAAATAAATGTCTATTTTGGAAACCAGCAAGTATTGCTTGTTAAATAAAAGGAAAAATACAAAGCACGCAAGTATACATTGTGAACTCATAAAGTGAACTAATGTGCTTCACAGGTGGTGACTATGAAACTGTAAAAATATTTTACAGGTGTGAACAATAAACTCTTTTGAGATAAACATGAACTAAACAAACCTGTATTTATGTTTAAGTTAGAATTAATTTTAAATATTGTGTAAAATTTCATTTATGGATTTATGGGATATTTTATGTAGACCTTGTTCAATTAATTGAGTAATAGAATTGATTTCATTGTTTTGAAAAAAATAATTATATTTGATGTCAATTTGTTAAAAAAAAAAAAAAAATCTCACAGAAAAGATTTTCTTGTATGGTATAAAAAGGTAATAAATATTAATATTGTTATGTTTAAATAGTAAAAAAGGAAAAATATCAATATTACTCACGGGCAAATTCTAAGACAGAGGACTCACACTCACACACGCAGTTTACACTAACACGTCACTTGAACTTGCACTTTGACACGCACACGCACGAGACCGACAAAGACCCGACACATTCACACGACAACGACACCTTGCCTATGCGCGCAACCACGACACTTGTTTTACAATCACGTACTGACAATCACTCACATATTCTGTCTTAGAGGTTTGACCCAGGTCAGAAAGGGAAAGTTATGCAGGATAGATAAAACTCCAGAACAAAAAATTCAATTGTTGGCTTATCTCTGCTCTATAGTATGTTCGCTGTAGAAAAGGACAATGTTGTGCAATTCATTCATTGAAAGATGAACCTTTGTGTAATTTTCGTAGCATAAAAAAGGTACCTTTCACAGAAGTTGATTTGGCCAAAAACATTAAACTCAGTGTATTTTTTTTTCTTCATTGTAGTTATTTATTTTTGTATGTCATCAGGTGAAACGAAATTAAGGAGGAGAGGTGAGAAACTTTTTATTTCTTATTTGAGGGAGAGATTTGTACCGCAATTTAGAAGTGTAAAAAAATAAGTAAATAAAAAGTTTCCACCGATTCAAATTTAGCGCCAGTCCGAAGTTTCCGGTTCGAGAATGTTCTAGTCTTTTCTAACTTTGCACGTGGTCGGAGGCTTCCGGCAACACGCAATTGGTCAGTAGATCATCGATTCCTATTGGCTAATTAGCGATATGCGTGAGATGTCCTGCCGACACGCGTGCCGAGGTTATAAAAGGCCTGGACTCCCGTTTCTCGCCCTCAGTTCTTAATATGCCGTGAAGTAATTAATTAGTGAAGTTAGTTTTGTGTGCTTGGACCATTTTCAAACAAATATACTGCACGAGGTATGTGGAGATAATTTGGAAAATGAAATAAGTGCATAATATCTCAAGATTTAAAGAAATTTAACAAATTTATAAATCGTTAACTTCAAGCCTTTTCAATTTCAAGACCAGCAAAGAATTATCACATTTTAAATTCAATAGACTGATAAATCAATTTTTTTTTAGAACAGGATTAGAACCTCCTCCTTAATTAGTTTATTAGGCCCTAGTAAAAACTTTTGGCATTACAGTATTTAAATTATAATTAATTGCAAGGATTTGTATTTTTTGTAAAGAGTATAAAATTTTTTTTTTTTTTATAGAATAACTTTTGGGTTTTGTATTCATTCATTTGTTTTTCATAAATAAATCAAACGTTTGTAAATACCATGAAGGATTTTAATCATGTAAGCCTATTTTCTAATTATTTTGGGCTGATCGTGGGTTTCATTTTTCTCAATTTAATTTCCACATTTTTAACCAATAAGAGTTTTAATTAATTTATTTGGGTACAAATCCTAAAGAGTAGATTAGGTTTTTTAGTGAGTAAACCCGTTTTTTAGGGGAGCCCCACACTACAGGCTTGCCACCTGTGTGCGTAATGCATTTTCTCACTCCTCCCTCAAAAAAAAAAAAAAGAAAAAAAGAATCATAAAAAGCGTCACCTAATAACTTAAAAAGTGAGTAAAAATTCTCGTACGGGACGGACATCGGAGTGTATTCCTAGTATACAGTGTTAACATTTCTGTTATTTACAAACAATGATTTTTGTAACGTTTGAATTCCACTATTCTGCATAGAAAATTAATAAATAACACATACCAAACAGCTCACTTTTCAGTCTTAGGACCTAAAAAATATTCCAGCTGATTTTTCAGTCCTAGGACAAAAAAACAACGTTTTTTTTACTATTGAGAGAACAAAAACCCAGGCTGATTTCGTGCAAAATGATGAAAAGTCTTTTTACTATTCTATATTTTAAACATGTATTAAATGAACTACTGTCACAACAATCTCAAATAAGTTAAAAAAATTATGATTGTTGTTTTGTTGCTTTGTTTTCCCTTCCATTAAGATAAGTCTCAGTGAATAAAACATTCAATTTTCAAAAAATCTATCAAGTTTAACAAGACAAATTTACTTCATTTAATTAAAATTTATTAGTCTTCTAGTATACATTTTTTATCATGCTCCTCTACACTTAGAACAAATAAAAAATGAACCAACAATTCATGAAATTTTTTATAAAAAGAAAGAACTAGGAGATTATTAATTATTTTCATTCTCATGTTTAGAATCCAGGAAGTTAATTTGAAGCTTTAATAATGTTGACTCGCAATAAAGGTGAGTGATAACACCCACAGCCAAAGCTATGACGCGACGGTGCATTCAAAGACACCTTTGAACCGCCCGCCGGCGCGGCGCCGTCTATGAACCGTGCATTATTGAACACCTCAGTAACTATAGCCCTTGACATTAACCCTCCAGGCATGAACTCTGCTTTGTCACTGCAATAAACACTTGCACTTCAGTTCAATAATAGTTGTTGTGTTCAATAAATCGCTGCATGTACTTGTTATGAGAGAATGTAGGAAAAAGTAAGTCAGTAATTTTGTGAAAAATTTGAAAAGACCACACCTTTATAATAATTTACATGTAGAGTAATCGGAAAAAAAGAAAAGCACATCGGATGTGATTTGACACATTTAACTTCACTAGTCTACTTGTTGCTCGAAATCGAGCAATTTATTTTGACACAGTACAAAAGTTACATTTAGTTCTAAGTCAACGACATCCGACCAATCCAATACTGTAAATATCAGTAATCATAAAAACCTACACGTTTTTACAGCTGTACATTAACATATGTTTGAAATATTCAACCCAATCCCAATGTTACTCAAATGGTAAATTTCAAATTTAAATTGTGGATTGCGCCCTTATTTTGAGTCAGATTCTCATAAATTTTTTGCGGAAACAACCCTATCCAACAACACAAAAAACTTGAAATCGGTTGAGAATTGTAGGAGGAGTTCTCTACACAAAAAACCCTTAGCGTATTAAATAAGTATAGATAGATTCTTTACCATAAACAATTGATTACCTCCTTCCATAGACCCTTACTTTAACCAGCCATTACGTTTTCAAATTAGAGGTCGTGAAAATCGTTGGTCAACACTATTTTGTATTTGCCTCTTTACTAGAGTGCCTCAGTTCTTTTGCTCATTACGATCACTTTGCCCGGCACCATTCATTTAACTGCCGTACCATGCATAATTGGATTTGTCATAAATTGTAATACGAGAGTCTAAATTTCTATGTGTTATAATAGGTTTAATAATTACATCAAAATGAAGTGGTGTCACGCATCAAAAGAGTTTTGTTTGGTTGGCCATGTGGATTTGCCAGCTTGTGGACTTGAGACGAAGCCTAGTCATCGGTATGCAATGCTGTAATTCCACGCCCTAACGATCTCCATTGTGTTCTCTCCGCACTCGACGACCACAAGTCCTTTGTTTTACTGTATGTTACTCGGCAATAACATCATTAAAATTAAATTAAAAATGTATATTATTTAGTCGGATATGACGATGAACGCAAGGCAGTTCTTCCTTGGATTTGGGTAAGTTAGGCCTAAGACAAAAGATTATTGAAAAAAATCAAACCTAATATACTTATACTGCACACTTGAATGCTCTCTTTTTTGTTGGTAGATTAAAATTTGAGGCATAATTTAAAATGTACGACGGTAAACGTAAACATTTCTAACTAATTATACCTAACCTTATCCAAAACCCAAGCCTATCCGCTACGGTATTACAAAATATGTCCATCCGCAAATATGGCTATTCATAAATATGTCTTATCCGAAATGATTCTAATTTTTCATTTAGGAGTGATACTTTTAGAACCGACCACTACACTTTTGTGTTAAATAATTAACCGTACTAGTTTAATGTATTTTTGTAGATTTTTACTAACAATTTTAAAGGTATTTTCATACTTTTTCGGATTGCAAATAAGATTAATAATTTCTCGGTTTTTAAGAGTCCAGTTAGATGGGTAGTAAATTTTTTGTCACTTAGTTCTTTTCACTTTTTAAAGTGAAAATAAAATATTTATTACCGTAAACCAAAAAGATTCTTAATACTATCTTTTAAATATTACATTCAAAGATATAATGACTGTATTAATGTAGTCCTATAAAAAATATCATTTTTAAAGAATTAGGCATTTTCTCAAGAAAACTTTTAAATGGGTGGCCCTACTTCATCACTTGTACTGTTAGGGACAGAATCAATGACACTTGGGTATTTGTGCTAATATAAAATATCTATCAGACATTTCAATTTCTTCAAGCTTGACTGTAGTATTTGAAAATATTAGTATTACTATACTATTACTATTTTACAACTAATATTATAATATTATATTATAATATTATATTATAATATAACTGTATTATAAAAGTAACAATAGTAGGCCTACTTGAGAATAAACTTGCTGGTTAGCTGAGTGGTTATATTGCTCTCCTTAGAATCCAAAGGTTGCCGGTTCGATCCTGATAAAAGTTAGCAGCTTTTTAAAGGTTCAATTCCGGACCAAGTTGCCATTTGTCATTGGGCTATTAATGATGCTTTCTAACATCTAGTCGATGTTAGATAGTGACAAGACTGGGGATTGGACCGTTCTCCGTCAAAACGTAAAAAACGGCATTGGCGTAAATACATAAAAAAATGATAATAATAAATTAATAAAATAAAAATAATCTGTAGTAGGGATTAATAAATAGAATTATACGAAGGTGTCTCATTGGCGTTTGTACATTAGGAAAAAACATTAACTTGCTAGGTTAAGAAAGAAAAAAAACAGGTTAAAAGGTTGACTAGGTAAAAGGTTTTAAAAGCTTACCTGTTTAAAGTATTTTTCCTTAACCTATACCATCTAAATTTAGACACACCACAACAAAGAAGATATGACCTATTTAGCTATTTTTAAACTTTAAGAAAATTTTCAAAAACGCACTACGGATAAAGTGGAAATAAAACGAGTAGGAGTGGCCAAAGCTGGAATATTCATCAGCCGTTGGAGCAGAATGCCTTTTGAAGTGTCTTTTTGAAATACCTTTTGGGAGAATAAGAACACTTCCTCTCTTTTTTGATATAATAGAGTAATACTGTATCACACCAATTGTATTATATTTTTAATTTTTAATAAATAAAATCAATTTTAAAAACAATCACAATATCAATTTTATTAAATAAAACAGCGGTTGCCATTCACGACTTGGATTGTGATTTAATTTATTTCACAGAAAAAAAATATTCTTAAATAGTAACGAAATCTTCTTCCTTGATAATTATAGTAAAGCATTGAGAAATGAAAAACAAACTTCCACAACACTCGAAAATACAGGGTGTCCAGCTTCCACCTTTACAAACTTTTCCAGGTTATTAAGCATGCCAAAACAAACAGAAAAATCATATAAACATATGTCCGGAAATGCTTCGTTAAGCCGCTAGCCGCCATTTTGTTTTTTACACTTAAGAATTTTTATTTCCGTAACGGGTTGTTGTATGGAGTTCATATTTGGCATGTACCTTAATCGCACCAATGCTCATTTTTAGAAAAAATATTATTTTTTTACGATCTATATTTTCAAAATGGCGGTCATTTTAAGTTTTTAAACTCAAATATCTCAAAAACCGTAAATTTTATAAAAATTTTAGTAGACACAAAAAAGTTGACAAATTAAATTATCTAAACAGTAATACCAAGTTTGTAAGGATCCGGCAACAAATAAGCGAGTTATGGTGGTTTTCCTGTAGAAAAACACTGATTTTGCACTATGGTTATGCCAATTTAGGTTATTTTAAGGGAAAAATCTCAATAACTCCGTTATTTGTTGTCGAATCCTTACAAACTTGGTATCATTGTTTAGATAATTTAATTTGTCAACTTTTTTGTGTCTAGTAAAATTTTTATAAAATTTACGGTTTTTTAGATATTTGAGTTTAAAAATTTAAAATGGCCGCCATTTTGAAAATATTTATCGGAAAAAAATAATATTTTTTCTAAAAATGAGTATTGGTGTGATTAAGGTATATGCAAATATGAACTCCGTACAACAACCCGTTACGGAAATAAAAATTCTTAAGTGTAAAAAACAAAATGGCGGCTAGCGGCTTAACGAAGCATTTCCGGACATATGTTTATATGATTTTTCTGTTTGTTTTGGCATGCTTAATAACCTGAAAAAGTTTGTAAAGGTGGAAGCTGGACACCCTGTATATTTACACTTATACTGCAAAAAATAAAAAAAACATATAAAATATACTGCTAAAATATATAGTAAATATATAAAAAGATGGCAAAAAGTAATCGATTTCGACCGGACACTCCAATCATCATCTGTTTCAAAGAGAAATTCTAAAGGAGCTTTCCAAAAGCGTTAACGAGTTTTAAAGGGTCAATGTGTTTTATGAAATTTCTTCATGAGCACCGTGAATCTTCCATGCAAACTCAACTCAACTTCTTCCATTTGTTTGGTCAAATTCGTTGTTCCCTAAATTCAAAATCAAAATTTGCTATAACAATAACAATAGATCGAAATTTTTTAAGTCTTTTGTGGCGGAGCCCTGATGGAATTTAGCACGAATTGTACAAGATAGCGGCTGCTTTTTGGAATTTAGCAAAACCGCTTCTCAGTGAGCACCTACAAGCGAAGAACGTCCATGCCAAATTTTTACATTGTTGATCCCATTGTTTTTCAGATTCGTTGTTTCCTAGATTCTTATTAATAATTTTTCATGAGAATAACATTAGATACAAATTTTGGAGTCCTGTGTGACGGAGCCCTGATGGAATTTTTCAAAACGGTTTCTTATTTAACACCCATGAGTAAAGGAAAAACGCCCATGCCAGATTTAAATTTTGTAGGTCCCATAGTTTTTCAGATTCGTTATTTCCTTTATTTGTATAAAAAATTTGGCCTAAAGAATAACATTATATAGAAATTTTGAAGTCCTGTGCGGTGGAGTGAGTACTAATAGAATTTTTCAAAACTGTTTCTTAATGAGCACCTAAATGAGCAAAGAAAAATCAACATCAATTATATATTTTTTGTTTCGTTTTATAAGTATTATTTTTTACTGTAATTAAGATCCCTCCGCATATTTTAAAATAATTTTGGAAAGCTTCTCTTTTTGAAATTTAGAGCATGTAACTCGTCTACAACTGAACACTAAATTTTCTTTGTATTTTGATTGGAAAGTATAGTGAGCTAAGGCAAACCAATGCAATCATGACAGAAGGGATGAAATGTGATTACCAACCGATCCAGAGCTGGATTATTGTGTCGGTCTTATAAAAATATTATACTCCCACTAAAAAATTACTTGAAAATTCTTTAAAAAGCTATGAAATATAAAGTTATTTAAACTATCTTCAAAACAACACAACAATTTGTATTAGAACTATTACAAGTTACTTAAATGGTAGTAAATATTAAAGGAAGTATACTTTTATAAATTTGTATTCAAATGTAAAATACAAAAGAATTATGACTCAGTTTTTTTTTGTTATGATTAGTTTGCCTGTTACAAAAATATTATTTAAGGTAATATTCCAACAGTGATCAGACTTTTTTAGAGTAGGCTAATATAGTTGTAATATCGGAAACTCTACAACCTTTGCTCAAAAAACTCTAACCATTCGAAATATTTTGTTCTTGTTGTTCTTTGTTTGTTTGCCAGGTGGAAACTTTATGCAGTAGAGCCTCTATACCACAACCCACGACTACCTCGATAGCAAGTAATATTTTCTAGTCTCCATGAGTAAACAATATTAATATTACCTCTATAGTACCTATTATGGTCACATAAATACCTCGATAGCACTTATTTTAATAGTTTAAATTACCGCAAAAATATCCTATATAAGACGTATTTTAAAATGTCTAGACCTCTATGTCACGAATCCGACCTCGGTGACACGAATCTCCTACTAAATGAACTTCGTCACACGAACCTAACAATAGTAGCGCGAAATATCTCGTAAGGTTCCTTCATAACACGAATCGCCTTTCTCATGCATATCCACACTGTTTGTGCGGATACATTGAAGTAAACAATGTCTATCCTCAGTTCTAGGAAACTCGTGCCCAAAACTTCCTTCCGGAGACACATATTTTATTAATTAGTTGCATGGCTGCTGTGAAAATTAACTTACCGTATTTGGTATGATTTCCGTCGCGTTTGGGTAAAATTCTATGCTAAGGTTTTAAGTTCTGTGTTGAATTTACGTATCAGTGCATAGTGGCAGTGAATAAGAATCACAAAACACTGTCGGAAATACATTAAATTACGTCGTTTACAGTTGAATTTAAGAACATAATTTTTATAACAATATAATATTTTGTTTTATATATGCATTTCATTTAATCTTTTACTTTAGTTCCTTTGAACTGTTGCTATCTAGTGAAGTTTTATTAAAATTGCACTTGCAATAGAGAAAATAATGAAAAAATTCACCTCGATAAGACAAAATTTTTGAAAAAAAAAACCTTGATAGCACGACACTTATTAGACGAACACATTGATAAGACGTCTTTTTTTAATATGACCCCTTCAGAATCGTCTTATTGAGGTTAAGTTGAAAATAAAACTAACGAATTTATAAAGAATGTGATGTTTAAAATGTTTAATAGTTGTGGCAAATCAATTCGTACTTAATCTTTCATGGTGAAGCACGGGTTGCAGCTAGTTACATTAAAAATGTCAAATGGTATAATATTATTTAAAACCTAGTAGTATTCCCTTATTATTCAAGGTTTTGGATTTTTAACTATTGTTCCATGAACAAATATTAAAACAATAAACTTTGTTAATATTTCTACTAAATACCATGATTATTATGAAAATAAATATACCATTACTAAATATATAAAACTATCAGTTAAGTAAGAAAAATTACCACTATATTTTTTATGAGTAATTTGTAAAATTTATAAAATGTATAACAATCATTTAGTTTTAAATGCAAGACATTAATTTATCTTGAGATAAAGTTTAAACAAATCTTTTCACTTGGTTATTTTAATGTGACAAGCAAAATATTCAGATAATCCTATTTCAGTTGAAAAAGGCCCAATTTTTCTATTCCCTTTTTCCAAATAAAAAGTGCTATGATAGTGGAACATCACTGAAACCTATCGATTACAACGGCTTATTAGGGTAAGGCTTAGGATTAGGTTTGTAATTTCTGAAGTTCAAGCATTGAACATTGCAAGTTCAACATTGAAGCATAGGTTTAATTGAAGTTTAAGCATTTGAATGAAATTTGTGTGATTTAAGATTTGTTTTACCAATAGCTAAAACGTCTCAAAATGGAATGCTTTCAATTTGGCCAAAAAAGTTGTTACATTTTTAAGTTAACATATTATCTTATTGTCTTTCATTAATTAAAATAAAGTAAAATATTTTATTTTAAAAACTAGGTGGTTTTACAAAACTATATCACAGTCCTTCTAAAGGAAGAAGGGGCAATGTGGGGCAATGACTCTCAGGCTTGCGTTGGCTGAGAAAACAAGATAATGAAGTTTTTAATATTATGACAGAAAATAAGTGATATCGACACTTTGGCTTCATCTCAAAATCAACATTTATTTCATAATAGGCCTATTTGCTTTAGAAGCTTAGAGAGTTACAATCCTCCCATCTGCTATTTGTTATACACATGGGTTAGTAATTATACTATGGGATAATTCGTTTACTCACTGATTTTATATTAATCATCAAGCTGAAGAACATTTAGTTAAAAAATAAAGAAATACATAAATTAAAAACTATAAATTTAGAAATTTAAATTCATGAATTTCATTGTAATATCCGTTTGTTTCCGTTTACACGATAACTTTTGAAAGAAACTATCAATTTCTATAAAAATTGAACTTGGCGTAAAGCAGCATTCATGAGAAATTCGTTCGCATACATTTTTATGGAAATCAACAAGACCTTGTTTATTTATCGGCCAATCATGATAAAATTTGTATTGTTTAAAAAAATCATGATAAAATTTGTATTGTTTGTATTGTTTGGTGTATTGTTTAAATAATTTGTTTTTGGCAGATTTCAACTTACATTTGCTCACAAAACCTATATGACGGCTACATATGTACAGTATTCATTCCCATGGGCTAGAAAATGCTATAGCTTGATACAACTAGGTATGTACCATTACTAAATGGGAATTATCGTTTTTGCTATCAACAACCCCAAGGGAGCAAACTTACATACTCATTCCCATAAAAACATGCGTTTCCCATAAATAGGTTCTCATAAAAAATGGAGGAAATTCCATTATAAATCGACCAAGTACGCAGCTGCTGCCATTTATGTTTCAAATTTGATTTAGTTATGTAGGCTTATATATTTTTTACAGCTTGGGTAAGATTTGTCTCAAAAGAGTCGCTTGCCATTTATGGTTTACCGGAAGTAGAAGCAATTTATCAACACACCTATTGTTGCCTTTACTGCCTGCGGGGCGACGGCTTTCTTGCTCCTGAGATTTTTTTAAAGTCAAGCAAGTTTTGGACTTAAATATGAAATAAAGAGATAATCTACTCTTAGGGTGGAAGTAAAGTCCCGGGACGGTTAAATATTTTGAAAAATGAAAAAAGAAAGAGTTACTAAACTTGAAACAGAGTTACTGGGCCTGAAAAACTATTTTAGCACATATTCAGTGATCCAATATACTTCTGGGGGACGGCCCACCAGGAGTCAGATGAAAGTCTTAAATGTAAGCAAAGTTGATATGTACATCAAATTAAAGGTCTCTTAGAATAGAGAGCAATGCCACAAACCCCATTTCAAAAGGAAGACCGAGTCATAAATGACAGAGTGTATGATCCCTTGAAATAGAGATAGTTTTTATCTCATAAATACCTCAGTTCCTTTAATTCCTGCTGTGCTACTCAAATTTGTGATCCTGCGAGAACTATTCCACATCACTTTGGAGGATTTTTAACAAGTAGGCCCTACTTGGGGGCCGTGCATTTGCCCGGTAAACATAGACAATTCTTTGTAGTCATAGTAAAATCAGTCACAGATTGTACGCTAAAATACAAAGCCCAAAATTCTTTTTTGCTTTCAAGACTAGCTCGTTTGCTTCGATCACTTTCATGATGTTTTAATGTATGCCGAAGCGTATGCTGCACTCTGTATAAGTTTGTTGAAACTGTAACACGCGGATTTTACCTCCTCGGTTAACAGCTGATTTCATCATTGTTGCTAATACTTTTGTTTTAGTATTTAATTGCAACTCTACAAATTTCTTAGCTGTTTTATCCTTTTACTTTATTTTTTATTTAACTTATTTAACTAAATAGTCACTATCGCCTGTATAAAGTAGGCCTACTATTTAAAAACAGATAAATTATTTTATATCATAGTATCATATTTAGTAATTCATGTTATGCGTTCATTGGAAAAACTAGACGTGTATACTGGAGTACGTGGTTCGTTCTGTTACCAACTGCACAGTGCACGTGCGTTTCGTGCTGTTTTCGGTAACTCTTTTGTTTGTACTGTATTTTAAACTCCATAAGACCAATGTTAATATTTTTTTAGAATTTCAATTAAAATTACAAAAATGTAAGGTTTTTCCTAGCTTAGTGAATTAGGATAAATATTATTTTTATCACACAACTAACATAATTGCAAAGTTTGAAGAAAATCGCCAATGCATTTTTTACATTCACCGATTTATTTCAACATGGAAAGGGAATTCTAATCAGATAAACAGGGCTAAAATATAGACAAAATTTTGCTTTTTTACAAAAAGAGTTACAGCTGTTTCTTCGATGAAAAAACTGTTGATCATTTTGTGGTTACAACTATAACATACAATTTTCAATTGGAATTTCGATACTATCTGACCAATTTAGAACATAATTGCGATTCCGGTTTTCGTGAAATATTAATAAAAGGGAAATACAAACAATTATTTTGATAGGAGAATTATTCTGTCATTACTAATATTTACACTCAATACTCATAAAGTTAAGTTGTCGAATATTGACAACAGTTTTACTGAAATATTTGATCCCTAAAGTCTATATAATCGACGGTCATAAAAGCCGGTTTTGTGACACAGGCAACAAGACACGGAGTGGTCAGTGTCTACATCGCATCGTCCCGTAAAGTAACCAAGTCAGTGTATCCATGGCAACTAACATTGTTTACTTCCCCATTTTCCTCTTCCTCTTGCAGTGTGACAACTGTTCTACAAATATTTTCCTCGTCTGTTCTTAACCATCGTTTTAGAAAATATACTGTATAACAATCCAGGAACAGAGAGTTGTATTGTACTGTTAGATTTTTAAAATTTCTTTTTCCTTTCCAATATTATTAATATAGGAGTACAGTCTTATTATTATTGCTTACTATTTTTAATTTATTCATTATTATATTTAACTTTGCTTACTAAAACCGCATGGTCGCAGCCCTGCACATCCAGGCCGTGTGATATTTTCGGGGAAATAAAAAAAAAAAAAAAAACTCGATTCCAATGGAAATTTAGTAAGTACGCAAGACTGCTGCTTCGAGAGCAATTTATTGTCGGCTACAGATGACTAACAATTATAATAACAATTGAATCAGGTCATTTGAGCCATCATCGAGATAAGTAACACTTTATTTCAACGGTTAATAATGTGCAGAGGTTTTAAATTTTATTGGACATTACATGAAACTAGATTAACGAGATAAATGAGGTCATAAATGTTATTGTAAATAATAAAGTAGTTTTAATTTTATTTTGTCTAGAAACCCATGTGTGTGAAATTGGTTTTATTTAACTTTACATTTTTTTAGCATAAAAAAAACCTTTTTCCAGTAGTTTTAATTAATTATGACTCTCCAAAGGGTTTGAATTTTATACAAAGTTTAAAAAACACAAAATCGTCGATTACGGTCAAACAAATCGGATCGGACTAGGTTAACGATGATTTTTTTTTTTTGCTGAATATGTTCCTTTTAGTGAGTAGAATCCATTGTCGAAGTTATGTCCCTCAAAAGATACTCATTATGTATACGTTTTCTATCACTCTTTTACAATATTCTCATCTGTATAGTAGCTGGTTCAAGATATGTTTTACAGTTATATTAAGAAACTTTTATTTCAAATTTATCTATTATTTCAAATGTATGACATTAAGTAATTTTTTTTTTAATTTTAATGGTACAGTAGTTAAAATTTTACCCCACAGTGGAAACATGAATTTATTTTACATTCAAATAAAAATCATTGTTAATAAAAAACTAACAATTTAAAATAATATATATTATACTTCAATACAATAATGACTTCATGAATTATAATCTTAAAAATCCGTATTTTTATCAAGTTTGGAGAAAGCGCATGCCAAAGAACCCCAACCCCCTGTGGTTGCATTGAGCCCCTGCCCCGGCTCTGTAAACACCACTTTGCTGGGCCATTAATATTCAGACGGTGTCTCATTGAGAGTTGGCCCACAAGTGTCACACTGGTTCTATGTAGATTGTCCTGTTTAATACAAATAGATAAGACTCCATCGTTAAAAGTTACTTCCTTAAAACCAATTTCTCACATTATTGAATGTTTTTTTTTTTTTTTAATTTGACCAATGCAATTACAAACGAAAATTTAAGTATTGTTTTTAATGTAATAGCTAGTAGACATTAAGTTTTAGCATGAATATTAAAAGATTTTTATAACGATTTTTAGGGCTTTTATGTAATTGATTGTTATATTTTTTATCTAGCTTGTAGTAAAATTGTAATCATTCCTATATAAATATGTAATATGTTAGATTTTAGCTGACCAAGAACTAGCCTAACTTCTTTTCAGAGCAAAAATAGGTTAGATTTTTAGCTGACCAAGAGTAATTATTTTGTTGGAGAATTATTATTGAAGAATCTTTTATCTATATACTAGCTTACTGTATATATTGCCCATCACGGCTTCGCCCGTGATTGAATTTATTTTATATGTGATAAAATCTCTTTAAAGAGAAACGAAATCTCCATCCTTAAGAGTTATATTAAAACATTGAAGAGGTGTAAGCAGAGCACTAAATTTTGCCGAATCTTTTGTCTAATTTCAACGCCATAAACCCATATAGTAATTTTGAAGACCTGTAGGGAGGGGGGGCCTAAAGGACTTCAAAAACTATATTTGCAAGACCATTTCTAAGTGAGCTACTATATGTACATGTCGAATTTCAACCTCGTAGGCCCCAGAGATATTTTGTAGTACGGTGGGGCAGAGGTCTACAGGAATCTATATTTGCAAAACCGTTCTTATTCAGTACATATGAGTAAAAAAGGAACGTTTATATCAAATTTCAACACCGTATACCTTCGAGTAATTTTGAAGTCCAGTATGGGGCAGAGCCCTAAAGGACTTAAAACCCTATATTTGCAAAACCATTTCTAAATGTGTACGTATGAGCAAAGAGGAACATCCACATCCAAATTCAACCATGTATATAGGCTGTATAGTAAATTTGAAGTCCTGTGGGCGGAGCCCTAAAGGACATAAAACCTATATTTGTAAAACCATTCTATTCTTAGTGAGTACATATGAGTAAATAGGAACGTCTACCACAAATTTCAACCCCGTAAGCCCCAGAGAATTTTGAAATCCAGTGGGACAGAGCCCTAAAGAACTTCAAAATCTATATTTGCAAAACAGTTTCTAAATGTGTACGTATGAGTAAAAATGAACATCCACGTCAAAGTTGAACCCCGTAGGCTCAATAGTAATTTTGAAGTCCAGTGGGGCAGAGCCCTAAAATGACTTCAAAAACTATATTTGCAAAACAGTTTCTAAATGTGTACGTATGAGTAAAGAAGAACATCCACGTCAAAGTTGAACCCCGTAGGCTCAATAGTAATTTGAAGTCCAGTGGGGCAGAGCTCTAAAAGGACTTCAAAAACTATATTTGCAAACCCGTTTCTAAATGTGTACGTATGAGTTAAGAGGAACATCCACGTCAAAGTAGAACCCTGTATTCTCTAGAGTAATTTTGAAGTCCAGTGGGGCAGAGCCCTAAAGTAGGCCTACTTCTAAACCTACAGTATATTTTGAATACCTGTTTCTTATTGAATACATATGAGTAAAGAGGAACGTCCACTTTAAAATTGAACCCCGAGGCCCCAGAGAATTTTGAAGTCCAGTGTGGCGAAGCCCTAAAAACATTAAAAAAACTTGCAAAACAGTTTTTTAGTGAATACCTATTAGCAAAGAGGAAAGTCCAAGCTGAATTTAAAAACATATGCAATAGAGTGATTTGAAGTCCAGTATTGCGGAGCCCTAAAGGACATAAAAAACTATATTTATAAAACCGTTTCTTAGTGAGTACATAAGAGAAAAGAGGAATGTCCACATAAAATTTCAACCCTGTATGTCCTAGAGTAAATTTGTAGTCCAGTGGGGCGGAGCCCTAAATTATTTAGAAAAACTATATTTACAAAACCGTTTATTAATGCATACCTATGAGCAAAGAGGTACGTCCCTGCTTAATTTCAACCACGTTGGCCGTAGAGTAATTTCGAAGCCATGTGGGGTGGAGCCCTGAAGGTGCTTTCCAAGAGCGTATTTAAGTGAGCACTGATGATGGGCAAATTGGATCTCCCATTCCAAATGATTCCCTTACGTCATCTTGTTTTTCATATTCGTTGTTTCTTCAATTCATATTAAAAATTGGCTATAAGAATAGCATTAGATCAGAAATAAAATCCTGTGGGGTGGTGCCCTGTTTGAATTTTTAAAAACAGTTTATTAGTGAGGACCCATAAGCAAAAATGAACGTCCATTCCAAATTTCAACAGCATAGGTCCTAGAGCTTTTCAGATTCGTTGTTTCCTAGATTCGTATGAAAAATTGGCCATAAGAATAACATTGGATAGAAATTTTGAAGTCCTGTGTGGCGGAGCCCTGATGGAATTTTGCAAAACCGTTTCGTAGTGAGTATCTATGAGCAAAGAACGTTGCCCATGCCCAATTTTAACATTGTAGGTCCCATAGTTTTTGAGATTCGTTGTTGCTTTGGTTTGTATAAAAAATTGGCCATAAGGTTAACATTAGATAGAAATTTTGATGTCCTGTGGGGCGGAGCCCTGTTGGAATTTTGTAAAACCGTTTCTTAGTGAGCACCTATTAGCAAAGCAGAACGTCCATGCTTAATTTCAACATCATAGGTCCTATGGTTTTTCATATTCGTTGTTTCCTAGATTTGTATAAAAAAATTGGCCATAAGAATAACATTAGATAGAAATTTTGATGTCCTGTGTGGCGGAGCCCTGGTGGAATTTTGCAAAACAGTTTCTTAGTGAGCATCTATGAACAAAGAAAGTCGCCCATGCCCAATTTCAACATTGTAGGTTCCATAGTTTTTTAGATTCGTTGTTGCTTTGGTTTGTATAAAAAATTGGCCATAAGGTTAACATTAGATAGAAATTTTGTTGTCCTGTGGGGCGGAGACCTGCAGGAATTTCGCAAAACCGTTTCTTAGTGAGCGTTTTTAGCAAAGAGGAACGTCCATGCCAAATTTCAACCCTCTATACCCTATGGTCATTGAGATACTCTGATACATGAGTGAGTGGTATTTGACAAATATATATTAGAAGATAAAAGCTGTGTCGCAAGCAGATTGAATCAAGCACGTTTATTTTCCTCCTTTTTTGTCAGTTTGTGTGTATCGTAGGAGAAAGTCAGGCAAACTGTGAGAAAGATGGTAGATTAGCAGAATCAAATTTTAATCCACATTGACCCTCGGGGCTACGCGCTACAGGCTTTAAAGTTTCAATGTTAATCTTATGGAAGATTGAATCATTAGACAGCTGTTTTAAAAACAAATGGATATGATACTTTGGTGTTCAGGGCAAACCAAACTTTAATTCTAAGGGCAAAGTATCAAAGTCTAAAATGGTTAAGAGCAAGATTTTAGAAATTGTTCTGCATTTAATTTTAAGACCCCATATTAGGGGTAGCAATGTAGTCAGACTAAATTTCACTTAGCAATTAATGAAGCTCGGGGACCGATCGACAGAGTATGAGTGTACAAGGAAGAATTATATGAAGAAGATTGTTAGTAACTTATTACATATTCAGTTGGTTTTATAACATTATAAGAAATGTATAGCAAACTTATTACTTCATTTGTTTACAATTTTGTCACTAATATCACATTTACTCTATTTGCTAATCAAATTAAAATAAAATTGCCTATCAGAATGCATAGCTTACATGGTGCGGAGAACATAAACACAGTAGTGCCAAAAATAAATTCATATAACTAATCTTAAAAATGGTTTAAATTATACATTTCGATAATATCAATTTCTACCATAATATTGTAGATTATCATGTGTAGCTTTTAACCACACGTTTAGCAGACATTTTAAAATTCTATATTATTTTTATTTTAGTTGTTATGGTCTGAGGATTCGTTCCTTGAATGCGAAAGGCTTCAATAAAATTTCATTCATAGGAAAGTTGTGATATTAATTAAACATTTTTAAGCTATTTCCATAAGAACAACTGTAGAATTGAAAACTACTAGTTTAACTTTATTCGTAATCTAGTCAATAAGATAAGTGGTCATAAATATAATTTGCTTATTATTTACATTTACACAATAGCCAGTTCCAATTATAGTTTTAATCCCACAAACTTATTTTAACGAAAGTCACTGTTTGCAGGGGTAAGAATACAAAGAAACTTTGTCAGCGTTAAGTCATTAGTTACTCACAAGTGGTTGTGTCATCAAGTAATAAATCTTCTGTTGTTTTTAATGAAGAGTTGTTATTGCTTCTACATAATGAGCATATTAAACTTACAAAAGCAAAATCAGCGACAAGCAATTTAAGTATTTCATATCTATAATTAGCACTAATATTATGATAAATATATTACAATTATGTGTTAATATAACAAAAAATCCGATAAGAACGAATATTTACGTCCAGCACACTAACCATATTTCACCGCTGGTTTTTTTGCCATAAGTTACTGAGAAATTATCCTTCCAGGGCGGGAAATTCTCTTGTGAAAAATTGACGATAAAGGAATAGGTCTCCTGGGTCCAAGCCCCTAGCTCTTGGTCTAGAGCTGCTCCGTTGAAAAATGAAAATAGCAACCATAAAGTAACCACGCCTTTCTCATATATACAATTGAAACTGATAAACATGTATTTTGAGTGATATGGACATTATCGTGATTCTAATTATTGTACTATGTTTTGTACATAGATTTGGTTAATTGTTCAAACGTTTATCTATACTTATTTAATATGCTAATGCTTATTTGAAAAAAAGATAACTCCTCTTACAGACTCAATCGATTTTCAAGTTTTTGGTAACGTTGGATAGAACTTGGTCTGTTGTTGTTTCCACAAAATAATTGATGAGAATCAGACTTAAAAAAGGGCACTATCCACGAATTACATTTTTAATTTTCTCATTAGCATAACCCTGGAATTGGGTTGATCTGATCATTTTAAACATCTCTTAATTAGTAATATAAAACGTCAAATTGTGAAATTATGGAACATTTATTTGACTTTTTTGCAAGACATGGGAATAAAAAAGATAGAAAAAATTGATCTGAAGAAGATGGCCAAAGAGCCATTGTATCTGTTATAAAATTAAATAAAACAAAATTAATAATAAAAAAACCCTTTGAGAGTTTTTATTTAATAAACTTAATAAATTAGGCCTACCAAGATTTCTGAATTAAAATATGAAAGATTTTAAAATATACCGAACAATCAAACTATTGATATAGGATAACTCACTATATTTCATAATTTTCCTACCATTACATTTGTGGGAACACATGTTACGTTGCCTAGCAACGGTTTTTGTTGATAGAAAGGTTTTGTTTTGATAGTAGTTGGGAGAATAGATTAGATTGACCTGTTACATCTTGTGACTCAATAAATGAAGTTTCCTGTAATAGTCGTCTCGTTATTCCCTCTCCCAAATTGGTGACCCCTCGTACAACGAATTTTTCTAGTGCAACAAAACTCTACCGTATTATGTCCCTGGAAGACCGTCAAGCTCAACTCACGGCTCTGCAAGAGGAAACTGGTCGATTGAGCGCCGATGTTCGTCGCAGCAATGACACGGGTACTGCTTCAATTCATCGCGTAGCAGTGAAATTGCCACCATTCTGGGCAGATCGACCAAGCTTATGGTTTGCTCAAGCCGATTCCCAGTTCGCCATCTCGGGCATTACAAGCGATGACACCCGTTTTCACTATGTCGTGTCTCAACTCGAAACTCGTTATGCAGCGGAAGTTGAGGACATCATTACTAACCCTCCAGAGAAAGACCGCTACAAGACCCTGCGAACCAAACTCGTCGAGAGACTCTCTGCCAGCGAGGAACAACGTGTGAGGCAACTTATTGGCGAAGAGGACATCGGTGATCGAAAACCGTCACAGTTCCTTCGACACCTTCGCTCACTGGTTGGGACTACACAAGTTCAAGATACCTTCCTCCGAACACTGTGGCTACGCCGTCTCCCGCAGCATGTCCAAGCCATCCTTACGGCCCAGAATGAACTGCTGTCGACAGACTAGCGGAAATAGCCGACAAGATCGTGGAGGTGTCACCGGTCTTTTCACCAGTGACTGTTAGTGCTGCGAAAAAAGTCGTGGATACACGAATGGAAGATAAGGAAGAGCTATCCACTGCCGTCACCCAGCTCGCCCGACGATTGGACGCACTTGAAGCCTCTTTCAGGCGACATCGCTCTCGCTCCCATAGTCGCCATAGATCTAACTCTACCTCCGAGACGCAATCGCCATTGGGAAATCGTTTGTGTTGGTATCATGCAAACTTTGGCGAAAAGGCTAAGAAGTGCACATCACCTTGTTCACATCAGGGAAACGCCAAGAACAGCCTGTGACGGCGGCAACAGACTGTCATGACCATAGCCGCCGAATTTTCGTCTCTGACACTACCACGAAACTGCGATTTCTAGTGGATACTGGCTCGGATATATCATGCTACCCACGACGCCTCCTTCGGGATCGACGTTCGCCAACTAACCTCGAACTTAGCGCTGCTAACTGCACTACAATCAAGACATACGGTGCCTACAACTTAACCCTCAATCTAGGACTTCGCCGGAGCTTTATTTGGCAATTTACTATTGCTGATGTGAGTGTCCCCATCATTGGATCGGATTTCCTCAGCCACTACAACCTGCTTCCAGACTGCCGACGGATGCGTCTCATTGATGCCACTACGGGTCTCTGCACTGATGGACAACTTTCAGGAATCAGACAAAGCAGCGTGAAATCAGTTGTATCCACGTCTCCATTCTCTAAAATTCTCCTGGAGTTCCCCGAGATCACTCGTCCACCCTGGTCTGCCTCGTGAGGTGAAGCACATGACACTTCATCATATTCGGACAACTCCTGGACCGCCAACTTCGTGCCGACCAAGACGCCTCGCACCTGAGAAGTTGACCATCGCTAAGCGTGAGTTCGCCGAGATGACACGTGTGGGTACAGCACGACCATCAGACAGTCCCTGGGTGTCTCCGCTACATTTGGCCCCAAAAGGCGAAAACGGATGGCGTCCCTGTGGAGACTACCGTGCTCTGAACGCCCGCACGATTCCCGACAGGTACCCTGTACGGCACATCCACGATTTTTCCCAGGTTCTCTCAGGTAGCACCATATTTTCAACTATAGATTTAGTTAAGGCATATCAACAGATTCCGGTTAACCAGATGACATTTGCAAAACAGCTATCACTACACCATTTGGACTTTATGAATTCCCATTTATGACCTTGAAAAGTTTGACCAGCATTTCTCAGGCCAAAGGTCATAAATGGGAATTCATAAAGTCCAAATGGTGTAGTGATAGCTGTTTTGCAAATGTCATCTGGGTTAACCGGAATCTGTTGATATGCCTTAACTAAATCTATAGTTGAAAATATGGTGCTACCTGAGAGAACCTGGGAAAAATCGTGGATGTGCCGTACAGGGTACCTGTCGGGAATCGTGCGGGCGTTCAGAGCACGGTAGTCTCCACAGGGACGCCATCCGTTTTCGCCTTTTGGGGCCAAATGTAGCGGAGACGCCAGGGACTGTCTGATGGTCGTGCTGTACCCACACGTGTCATCTCGGCGAACTCACGCTTAGCGATGGTCAACTTCTCAGGTGCGAGGCGTCTTGGTCGGCACGAAGTTGGCGGTCCAGGAGTTGTCCGAATATGATGAAGTGTCATGTGCTTCACCTCACGAGGCAGACCAGGTGGACGTTGATTAGAAGAAGATGTTTCGCAGTATATTACAAGGTCTGTTCCTGGTATTTTTACACCTGTCAAACTAAGTGATGAATCTTTAACATCACCATTTAAGAATCTTTGAATTTCAGGGTCATTTGCTTGAAATTGCGCTATAGTATTGGCATCTACTATAATGGAGGAATTGTTTGACAAAGCCTCAACGCGAGAGAGTGTATCAGCGACTATGTTGGCTGATCCTGAAATGTGTCGTATGTCGGTTGTGAATTGAGATATGAAAGCTAGTTGATTTAACTGTACTGGAGGAAGTTTGTCACGTTTTTGGCTGAAAGCAAATGTAATTGGATTGTGATCGGTGAAAATGGTGAATGATGCAGTTTCCAACAGATGGCGGAAATGCTGCACCGCTTCATAAACAGCGAGAAGTTCTCGGTAATATGCTGGCCAACTGCTCTGTTTGGGTGATAATTTCTTTGAGAAAAAACCAAGGGGTTGCCATGAATCGTCCACATATTGTTGAAGGCATGCTCCGACAGACACATTAGAAGCATCAGTAAAAAGTCCTAGTGGAGCATTGGGCTTAGGATGAAATAAGAGAGTCATTGATGAGAGACTAGACTTACAAGACTTAAAAGCGTCTTCCAGCTCAGGGGTCCATGGAACAGGACGTGAACCTGTCGAGTTTGATCCACTGAGTATAGAATGTAGAGGTGCTTGATGCTCTGCAGCATGGGGCAAACATCTGCGATAGAAGTTCATCATTCCCAGAAATCGGCGAAGTCCTCGCATAGTCTGTGGTAACGGGTACTCCTGGAGCGCAGTAATGCGTTCCTGAGGTGGGGAAATACCTGAAACTGACACTCTATACCCTAAAAATGTTACTTGTTGTTCGCCAAAAACACATTTAGAGGAGTTCAATACAACCCCATACTCTGAGAGGCGTTGAAATAACGTTTTTAGGTGTTTTTCATGTTCCTCTACAGTCTTTGAGAAAACTAGAATGTCGTCTATATAAGCGAAACAAAAGTCTAAGCCGAACGTAACTTCGTCTATGAACCTTTGAAAAGTTTGACCAGCATTTCTCAGGCCAAAGGTCATAAATGGGAATTCATAAAGTCCAAATGGTGTAGTGATAGCTGTTTTGCAAATGTCATCTGGGTTAACCGGAATCTGTTGATATGCCTTAACTAAATCTATAGTTGAAAATATGGTGCTACCTGAGAGAACCTGGGAAAAATCGTGGATGTGCCGTACAGGGTACCTGTCGGGAATCGTGCGATGAGTTGAATGAGGGAAATCGTTCATGTTGAGATTTGCAATTTCAAATTAATATTGCATTCGTGTCTGTATACCATGTGGTAACAGCAACTAATAAAAATACTACTAATGGCGAGGAAAACTGTGTGATAAAAAAATCAATATTAGATGAAGTAATTATAAAAATATAAGTTTATAATATCTGTAAAAGTTTATAATATAATGTAAAAAGAATATTACATATACTTAAATGACAGCTTTATTATCAGTTAGGATTTCCAAAGCATTGGTTACGGTACGAGAAACTGTTGATTTTAATGTACAGGCGGGGTATCGATATATTTTAGCCATTAAAATGTGCAGGCTGACTAAACTGATGTTGTTAGGGCTCCTGGGATTTTCTACTTCAAACTTTAGTAGGCCTACTTCGCAGTTGAATCAATGAGTTTATCAATCACAAACTCTAATCTAAAATCATGGATCTTAGTGACATCACTTGACGTTGACAGCAGAAAATTAGCCTACGTTTGCTAATTTTGCATTAACCCTTGAACAATTTTGTAATTTTTTATCAAAACTTTTGTTAAGTAAATAAGGATTTACCTTTCGTCAATCAGCTCCAAATTGTGTAACTTGATGTTACGGCCGTTTCGGCATTACAATGGCATTACCATCCTCAGACACACACAAGTTCAGCTGAAGTAGCCTCGTCATACGTTAAAAAATAAAACACATAACACACGCGCGCACAGGCCTGTCGCACACACGTTGCGCGGTAGCGGTCGTCATTGCCGCGAGAAGCCGACCAGAAGAAGCGAGGGTCGGCCTGAACTGAACCTTCCTTGACCTGGTCTTACACAGAAAAATGTCCTAGGGTGTTAAGTCTGGTGAACGTTAAGGCCAGACTTTTGGCCATTTTACAAGTTTTTGTAACCACTTAAAAAAATATTTTAGTAACTTTTTAATAAGTTCTATAAATATTGAAAATGTTATATATTTTTTAAAGTTGCAATATTAAACTTTTTCTAATTCTCTATTGAATAAAATAGTTCCCGCACGTTTCTGACTAGCTTGTTTATTAAAAAAAATTTAATTTGTCCAATAATTTATAACCACTTTTTATTTTTCACAACACATTTTTCTGATGTAGGCTATTAAAACGCTTTTAATTAAATAGGTCTAAACACATAGGCCTACTCTTTTAAATCTTTTTTGAAAAAAATAATAAAAACAGTATCACGGATTATAATATTTTGTTTATTGTAAGTTCGCAACAAAATTAATAAAGAAAATGAATTGTTGACAAAGATGATTTGCCCTTGAAGCCCGATGTTCGGTGACCTTTGAACGACTGACTGCCCCCATTGTTGGGCTTTAATTATGATCAACTCCGAGCTATATAACACTTCTAGTAATTACTCAAAGTCTTTATAAAGTTTTTGTTTTAATAGATTTTTTATTTAAAGTTAATACAGTTCATTTATTGTTTATTTGTGTTAGTGTTTATTTGTAGTTTAGTATTTAGTGTTTATTTAGTTATAGCCTACTATAAAAGATTTTTTAAATAAAGTTTAATTTATGATGGTACAACTAGAAAGAAATATAAACGTGGTTTGTAAACAAGCTGTCAACGTGATTCGCCAACAGTTTGGTGAGCTTGTATTCCATTACAGAGTCTTGCTTACAGAATAAGACTTGGCATTTATATTTACACTAGCTGTTATCCGTTACTTTTTATCGAGCGATTATGAATTTATGTGACGGATTTAGGCGTTATTACAAATATTTAAATTCCAACTTTCCAATGAGTGAAAATTTTCGAACGATTAGTTAGATGCCAGAAACTGTTGATTTCTGTTGAAAGATATAAGTATACGTGAGGTGTCAATATCACTTATTTTTTGTTAAAAATTTAAAACTTTATTATTTTGTTTCGTCGTCAGCTTACATAGACTATTTGTTACAAAGGCTTTGAACAATTTTATTGTAATTAATTTCTTCAAACATTAGATAATTGCTTAACTGATATTGTTATGAGCTCATGTGTTTTTTCTAATTCAAACGTTTGTACTTATAGCAGTAAATTGTCAATGAAGTAATAATGCTTGACGTTTATTTATATATTAGTTTTGTAACAAAACTGTTTTATTACCATCACTAAACCAGTCAATTTAGCTTTAAGAAAATGTATTTGCTAAAAAACTAAAATGGACCTTACACTTATGACGAACGATATTTATAACAGTTTTGCTTCCATTAAACTTGGTAAAGTAAGAGTTTATTAATTTTACTTTAATTTACCCGCTATTAAAACCAACACTTCTAAAACCTTTTATTAGCAAATAATATTTAGTTAATATTTTAAATACTATTGGTGCATATTACCCAATAATGACAGTGTAAGTGAATAATTGCAAACCTATTTTAAGCAGACGAAAATTATTTCTTCACAGTTTGTGGAAGGTGTCTTTAGTTAGGTTTTAAGAACCGGAAAAGTAGAAAATGGTATTTTTAGCCTTGGTGGACACCAAACACGTGAATCATTTACATTTCCAGGTCCCAGTGGTCAGTGAAGCATTTACAAGTAGTCCAATGTCAGTAGCAGACCCGCGCTGCGGTCCCTGGGAACACCAGACATGACAGTGACATGCCAATAACAACCCAACTACTTGACCCAATTCCATCTCTTTAATAACAAAGATTACATTTGTCATGTTAAGAGAGTTTTCAATCCAATCCAAACCCCTGGAAAAGATAGAATAGTCAAAACAATGAAAGTATCCCATGGTTATGACAGCAATTATTGAACATTATTGATTTGAAACATTATTTGAAACATTGAAAATTTTTATGGGCAACACATCAATACAAAATATTAATGATCAAGTAGCATCACGAAAACTAGATCATCAATGACAAGACAAAAAAAATATCAGCTAGATATTTACATAACCCATGAAACTTTTAATGAAATCCAACGACTGCATCAAGATATATACAATATCCGACTAATAATAAAATGTTGGAAGAGCGATTATTCAAACGAACGAAATCACACCTTGGTTAAAAAATCCGTTCGGGAATAATTAAGATTAAGATAATGCACTAATATCTTGAATATTAAACATCTAACGAAGGCATCGTGTTTTTTATTGTCAAGCTATAGGAGTTTCCCAACCTGTACAAAACAAGGTCCAAGCAACTTAAACAAATTTTATAGACTTCCCTATTGAACTTTATTATTCCCAAGTAATTTTACCACTTTGGCCAAAGCATATTATTATTATTATTATTATTATTTATTTTTTTTTTTTTTTTTGAGGGAGAGGCGGAAAAATGCATTACGCACACAGGTGGCCAGCCTGTAGTGTGGGGCTCCCCTAAAAACGAGTTTACCCACTAAAAAACCTCCTCTACTCTTTAGGAATCTAACCTGGAATTGTTTGTCACATTACGTCAGGCTAGGCCTAAATTTGGCTTACGCCCGTGGGGCTCGCTCCTTATCCAGCCGCTCGATCAAGGGATCTGGGCCACTTCACGGTCCAGATCGGTTTTCTTTTCCAGGAGGATGCCCCGGACGAACTGTGACAAACAATCCCAGTTGCCCTCATCCTCCAAAATCTTTTGGCAGACCGAGTCCACCGAAAATGCACCAAAGATTTGTGTGGCCTCCAGGCGGGGCCCTTCCCAACGGGGACAGCGGAAGAATGTGTGTTCCGCATCGTCGGGAACACCCGGGCAATAAATGCAGTCCGGTGAACCGGTCTTTCCCATACGGTTCAGGTACGACCGAAAATAGCCGTGACCTGTCAAAAATTGGGTCAGGTAGTAGTCCACCTCCCCATGCCGCCGTTCCACCCATGGTTGGACCTGCTTGATAAGTCGCGCAGTCCATCGTCCTCGGGTGTCGTGCTCCCAGCTGTGTTGCCACTGCTGGTAGGTTCGGGAGCGCTCTTCTGTTCTTGCCGTGTCCTTGCCGATCTCGCCTTGTCTCTGATAAATCCGCTTTCCTCTCCCCTGCCAAGAGCTTGACAGGGATGACTCCGGCGACCACCAGGACGGCAGGCTCGGACACTGTCCGGTAGGCGGAACACACCCGGAGCGCAGCTTGACGCTGAACCCGGGCGAGTCGCAACCTGTAGCACTCCTTATCTAGAGCGCCTGCCCACACCTCTGCCCCGTAAAGAAGCACGGACTGGACCGCGGACATCAACAGACGTCTTCTGCTGGATCGGGGACCCCCGACATTGGCCATCAGCCTACTAAGGTAAGTCACTACCTTAGCGGCCTTGTCCGCCGTACGGAAGATCTGATCCCTCCAGCTTAACTTGGTGTCCACCATAACCCCGAGGTATTTGGCGGCACGAGTTGATGTGACCACCTCCCTTCCCACTCGAAACGGGACGACGGTGTCGATCCTCTTCTTCGTAAGAATCACGATCTCCGTCTTACTGAGAGCAAGTGAGAGACCGTGATCGGACATCCAGTTGTTGACCACCCGCATAACTCGGTTCAACTTCAGTTGGGCCAGCTCAACGTTGCGTGCAGCAATGAGAGCTGCGACGTCATCGGCGTACCCAACCAAAGTGGTTTCCTCAGGCATCTCGGACCTCAGGAGGCTGTCATAGGCAACGTTCCAGAGATCCGGGCCGAGTATTGAACCTTGTGCGGCACCAGAAGTGACTTCCATCGTCCGCGTTCCGTCCCTCGTGTCATAAATCAGGCTTCGAGAGCGTAGATAATCCTCGACGAGCCGCAACAGATATGCAGGAATACGAAAGGTGTTGCGAAGCGCATCCAACATATCGACCCACCTCGCCGAGTTGAAGGCATTCTTGACATCAAGCGTAACAAGAAGCACTACTCGGCGGGAGAAATGGTTGTGGCTCGCGGCTCTCTCCACAGCTCTCTGAACTTCGGTGACAGCGTCGATCGTTGACCGTCCCTTTCTGAAGCCGTACTGACGGGGGCATAAGTCCCCGGCAGCTTCCACGGCAGAAGTCAGGCGGGAACGGATCAGCTTCTCGAACAGCTTCCCAGCCGTGTCCAACATGCAGAGAGGCCTGTGGGACGACGGCAGCTCGGGATCACCTTTGCCCTTGCTGATCAGTACAAGCCTGGCTGTTTTCCAGGGAGCCGGAAACACCCCTTCTACCAAACAGGCATTGTACATTCTCAACAACAAGTCAGCGTTGATTTAAAATACTTTCTTTAAAGCCTCACTGGAATCCCATCCGGGCCAGGAGCCTTGTTGCTCTTCAGGGAGAGAACGGAGGTTTCCAGCTCCTCGAAAGTGAAAAGTGGAACGTCCTCTACCCGTCCGAAGTCAACCGGCGGTCGCTGTGGATGTTCAGGAAACAACGCAGCGACGATCCTCCCCATGGTGGCGCCCTCCATGATGGAAGGTGGAGAGCGGGCGCCGAGTTTCTGTGTTACAAGTTTGTAACCCAGGCCCCACGGGTCGGAATCAACGTCGTCACGAAGTCTCCTCCAGCTATTCGCCTTGCTCCTGTTGATCGCCTGGCGGAGAGATTTTCTCGCAGCTTTATAGGCCTCCGACTTACGAACTCTGTCTGCGGGAATTCTCGCTCTAGTGGCGGCTCGTCTAGTTCTTAAACATGTTCTTCTGAGTTCCGCAATCTCTTCAGTCCACCAGTAAACGGGTTGTTTGTCGCGTCGGGGTTTCCTTCGCGGCATAGACTGGTCGCAGGCCGAGACGATAAGTTCCATCGTGGATGTTACTAGTGCCTCGGCTCCAGCCTCACCAGGATTCCCCTGCGCTCCCCGAGAGATGACTTCGGTGAACTTGACCACGTCCAGTTTGTTGGTGTTCCACCGGCGTGGCCCTTCCCGAGATGCGGAAACTCGACGATTTGCCTGATCATGCAGGTCAAACACGATGTATTGGTGGTCGCTACCCGTGTAGTCCTCGACAACCCTCCAGCCAGAGATCCTCGGAAGGAGCGACTCAGACGCAAAGGTGACGTCAGGGATCGTGCCTCTCTGCCCGGGGCGCCGAAAAGTAGGTGTGTCGCCCTGGTTGAGGACGACAAGACCGGCCCTGGCGATGAAATCCAGGATGTATTTCCCCCGGGAGCTGGTAGAGGGCATTCCCCACTCGACGGCCCTGGCGTTGAAATCGCCACCAACGACGACATGCCCGGTGGTGCCGAGAACGCACTCCTCTAGGCTATCTATCTTGTCGCGAAAGTCCTGGACGGCCTCGTTGGGTGTGAGGTAGCAACTGAAGATAGTCACGTCCCTACACCGAACCCAGACGAATCCTCGGCCGCTCCCGTGACTCCGCACCAAGACATCCTGTGTATTACGCGCCCAAAATGCAGCAGTACCGAGGCTGTCGGAGATCCAAATGTTTGGGTCTCTGTCCCGATACTGTTCGCTGATAAGGAGCGCGTCAGCACCAAGTTCTCGGGCGAGCTGATCTAGAAGGTTATCAGCTCCCCAGGATCTATGAAGATTGGCCTGGAGGATGCGAATTACCGGCCGCTGCCTTTTGCCTGTTCAAGTGCGGCTCTGAAGGCACCGCACTGACCAGACCCGGGTAAGTGACCGAGGGCACTGGAGCCTGAATCCTTGCAGAGGAAGCAGGATGGGCTCGAGGAACATTCCTTGCGTTTTGTGGCCCTGGCCTCCACACTGGAAGCAGTTGGCACTCCTGTCGGGCCCGTTACAGTTTCGGGAGGAGTGGCCGAAACCGAGACAGCGGAAGCATCTCGAAACTACCACCCTCCGTTTGAGCCTGCAACTGACCCAACCGACTCTGAGGTGCTGAAGGCTAAGCAGCTTATTGGCGTGCTTTTCGCCCATCTCAGCAACAGCCATCCTGAGTTGACTTCGGTTAGGCTTTGTCAGCCATACCCTCACTCCATCAGCCGGTATCTCCGGGAGTGCCACCTGGATCGCACGGGTCACCTCATCTTCGGTGGAGAGGGCATCAAGGTCCCGAATCTCGACCGAACATTTCGGTTCTAGGGCCTTGATGGAGCCTTTGTCCCCAAGTGCAGTCTTGAGGGAAGCGGCAAAACCGATCTTGTCACTCGACTTCCCCAGTTCGAGGAGGACATCCCCGTTCTGGGTTCGCCGAATAGACTTGATAACGGTGTCGGTCTCTTCCGGTTTGGCCTGCGATCTAATCTGACCCAGAACATCAGCAAAAGATCGCCCCCCTAAGGGCTTGATCAAGATTGCCTCCGTCCTGGGCTTCTTAGGCCTGGGTTGTTTAGGCTTTCTGACAGACTTGCCAGAGGCCTCCCCCACCGGGTTTGAGACTTGCGTCCGCTCCACCCTCGACGCACTTTTCGAAGCTGCCTCCACTTGCTTCTGCCTCCTCCTTTCTTTCTTAGACAGGCGCGTCTTCCAGCCCCCCAAAGGTGTTGAGGCAGAGTTTGCTGCCAAGGCAGGATTAGCCGCCGGAGCAGGAACCTCTGCAGGAGTAGCCGCTGGAATCGCGACAGCGCCCGGGGCGGATTGAGTAGCCTGGACAGGAGATGTCTGCGATGCCGCAGTGACAAAAACCGGTCTCGGCACTGAGTCCACCTCAACAAGCTCAGGGCTTTCCGGCGAAGAACCGCTCTGCCTCTTCTTTCGCTTTCTGGCTTGAGTCTGGGACTCAGCCAGATGAGCTTGAGGCGAAGCAGACATAACTCGGTTCATAACGTCGCGCTCCTGCTTCACTGCCTTCAGCCTGATCTTCCGGCATTCCTCGATTTCGCCAAGGAAATCCTCGAGTTTTGGAATTCCGTCCTTAATCGCCTTGTTGACGTTCTTCTGAATAAGGAGAGCCTTGGCCATCTCCTTCAAAAGATCGTTCATTTTCTTCAGACATGAGTCTTCCTCCTCGTTGGCATCGTCCTGCTGCTGCCGAAGCATTTGCATCTCGAATGCCGGACGAAGAGGACTCTTCCTGGGAGGAATTCCTTGCATCCCGGCTAGAGGTGTTACCGGCTCAGTCACCCCCATACCCAGCTTAACCTCATCCTTCTCCTTTCCGGTTACGGCCGACGATCCGGCGACACCAGCAGCCTTGAACGGGATCGGCGGAGGGGAGGCTTTAATTCCCCCCGTCGGCGTCCCAGTCTTCGAGGTCGGAGACCTCTGCAGTTTTGAGCTGCGCTTAAAGGCGGCCTGCTCATTCTCCTTTAATTTCGTGTTTTGGTTTTGAAAATCCATACTTTTGTTTCACCAGCGCATCGTGCGGCAAGAGGCGGCCCTTCATTGGCCGGGAGCGGGTACACCCTCGGAGGTCTACCCCCCGTAGGAGATAAGACACCCCTACCCCAGGACTCTGGGGCCCGAAACCTCCGTTTGCCCAGCACCGATACACAAAATGTGCCGGACGTGCTGGGGGTCGCACCGTGGCAATGCAGAGTCCGATCTCTGCATCCATGCCGCACTTCCTGACTAAGGTCCGAAGCGGCTGGCTTCTGACGACACACTGGAGGAGACCATCGGCAGTGCGAGGCACACATCAGTCCCTGCAACACAACAGGGACACTCCCAGGACCCCCCAGCGTGCGCCGGTCGAAAGAAGGTGGAAAGACACCCTTGATTCGGGGTCGAAAACAAGAAGGTGAGCAAGGTTAGCTCAGGAAAGAATAAAGACGGTGAGCTAAGACCTGAAAGATGAGAAGAAAGGCCCTAGCTCGGGAAGAACTGTGAGGAGGGTCTCACAGCTTGGCTCAGGTACCCCGGGGTCGCCAAGAAACACCCGTACAGTGGAAAGCCCACTGCCCCTGAGGGAATTATTATTATTTGTAAATTATAAACATGATAATAATATGAACTAATGACGATAATTTCACGTTTCACGGGGCTGTGGGCGGATAAAAAATAGGATACAGTGATTTAAACTTCTAGTTTATTAATTTTAATTTAATTTAATTTATTTAACAAATACTAGTGGGTTATAGTTCATATTAACATTAGTTTAGTAAATTTAAAACCTAAAATGCACAAAGTGAGATCCGACACTATGCAAATATTTTAAGTAAAAAACGCTCTTTTAAAGCTTCTTTTAGCGCTTTTTTTATGTGAGTTTTCAATCAGCCTGAAGATCTTCTAAAGCTATTTTTATAGGTGAAGTAGTTATCTCTATGAAGTCCCACACAATAATCCAGCTCTGGGTCGGCCAGTAATCACATTTCATCGCTGCTCTCGTGATTGTATTGGTTAGCCTTGGGTCACTACACTTTTAAATCAAAATGCAAGAGACTGTACTGGTAAAAGATTGCATTTCAATAACTTAAATCACACATTTTTCAATACCGTATATCTTTTGGCCATTTAACTGGATTTTCAAATTCAGCAAAAAACAGACATAATGAAATTTCATTAAGTAAAAAAATGCTATCTAAGTTTTTCAATGAGTTTTAGCCCATCTTTTGTATTAGTGAAAATTTCTTACTGTATGTTTAGTTATTTTAGTGTAATTTGATTACAAATATTAAATAAATATTTTTAATTTGTTATAAAAGAGCTGCCTACCATTAGTATGATGATTTCATAATATTACATGAGAATTTTTCGTATTATTTTAGACAGAAAATTATGATTTGCTAGCTATTTATTTAAGTTCATAAAATTAATTCAATTTAGTTTTTGGAACTACAGAATTATTTGAGTTTACTTTATCTATCTGAATAACCAAAACACGAAAGTCCTTTCTTATTCCCTCATGAAGGCTTAAATAGAGAGTTCTAAAAGGTGATCTTCTCTAACGACCGATGAATATTCTATCTCTTGCCCCTTCTTTTTTCTCAATTTTTTTCAAATAATTATCATTATCTTGTATACTATAGATTTTTCTCGTAAATTTGTGTAAACCTATATTCTATATTCTTACACATTTGTATGTAACTTAATAAAAAACCCCGTTATTTAATTCTTACTTTGCAAGCTAGAATTTGCAAAATATAAAGATAAAAATCAAAATCATTACACTGTAAATATAACGACGTTCGTAATCTATATATTAATAGGCAAGCATGTTTCATTTCCTCCTTTTTTCTCAGCTCGTGTGCATCGTAGGAAAAATCCGCGCATACCTTAGAAAGGTATAGTCCTGTAGATGAGCAGAATCGCATTCCAATTCACATCGGACCCCAGGGCTACGCCCCACGGGCTCTTGAAATCTCAATGTTAATCTTATGGGAGAAGGATAATTGAGTTAATCATTAGACAGCTGTTGTAATACCAAATACTAGCAAATCAGGGAAAGCAGATGTTCAGTTATAAAACATTTTAAAAGCAATTGGTTCAAAATCAACTCAATATAACAATAATAATATACAATTTTTGGTCGAATTTCGACCAGTGGGCGATCACTAGTGTAGATAAAACCATGTAAGCTATTTTACTCCTGGAGGTGGTTCTTTTTTCTACTATTATGCTTTTAGGTGCAGAGAACTAAGTCACTTCTAACTAATGTTACTTTAACTATATTCTTAGATTGTCTGCAACTGAATAATTGATACGTTAAAGACTAATTATTTGATTTAATTGCATGGGAGCATACGACTATTTTTTAAACTGTACTCATTGTAACTTTAAAATAGACGAATATTAAATTTTTTAAATTTTTTTAAAAGATGGTTTTTCTCAAACTTAAGTGTTTTAAGTTAGCTTAGTTTTTGTATTGTAATTACTTCAAAGGATTGATTAATTTTTTATAGTATAATAAATTAAATGAGTGGTAAAAATTCCAAGATAAATCTCAGACACAGTTCTTAAAACGACGAACTTCGGAACTGATTGACACTATAATGTACATCTATTATTTGTGATATAGCTGCCTACCTAATTCTACATTAGACGCACTGGCGTCCAGTCTAAGTTTGAATAACTCTAAAAGTAATTCAAACAAAAATCATTCCATTTAAATGTGAACGCATTTATAAGGCCTAACGTGATGTGTTTTATGTATACAGTTATTCTGGTTTAAATTATGAAACACATGGTGCAAACCTTTTTCTTTGTATATCTTAAAATTAGGTCGTTGTTGAGTTAAAATTAGGTTGAAGAAGGTAGGTGTTAAGTGGCAAGAGAACAACATGATTAATAACCATACTAAGTGACTTTCAGCGATTTCCAACTAAGCTGATGTATATGATCTGGTCTGATCATTTGTTCCCGTCAACTGTTGATCACACTCCGTTAAATCCACTTCCTTGTTGCTCACTAACTAGCTATAAGAACACTCCCTTATTATTAAATGAGTACACGAATTTGCCAGAAAACATTAAATTATTCTCGACCAGATCCGATTTCTCTTACTCATTGAATCATATTTTTACCGACCCATATAGACTAACGAATAGCTCAAAGAGAACGCCTTTTTCTAAGTGTAATTTAACGTTACTAACATGAAATTGGGCAAATTTTGCTTAAATAGAAACAGTTTTATTCAAACAGTTAAGTGTTTAGGAATATTATTACATTTAGAAAAGGTGTTCTCTTTGAGCTATTTGTAAAGTTAAACAAATATTTTAAAAGCTCATTTTTTATATTTAAATATATGCATGTTTTCATAGGCAACTTGATTATAGAAAGTGAATGAGGGTTTAAACTTTATTTTTCTACCATTGCATGGAAATAATCACATTGTTACACCTGTAACAGTCCCAAAACAGTTTTCTTCTTCTTTCATTTCATTCCCGCTCAAGAGCGGCAATGTGACATTATTCCCGCACGCTAAATAAAATAGCTTTAAGGTTAGCTGTTGTTACAAAACACGGCTGTTGGTAATATTGGTTTTTTAGTAATTGTTGTTTTTTTTTTTTTTAGTTTGTGCTGGTTATGTTTAATAGTTGTTAGTGTGTAAATAGAAACATCAAACATAATCTAAATATCATTTTGTATACGATAAAAATTTAATCTTATGGAGGTAGGAAAAATCTTTATGGATTACGAGCAGTCATTGCCGCTCTCAAATTGTTTGGCCGCACGAAGCGTTAGCTGAGT
>JAQYXR010000986.1:0-26359 GCA_030545055.2 Neoaliturus tenellus
AATGCTTTACGCACAAAGGGGGCCAGTAATGTGGGAAAAAAACGAATATACCCACTAAAACAACTCCTCTACCATTCAGAAATCTAGGATGGAATTTTCCTGCCAAGAGCTTGACAGGGATTACTCCGGCGACCACCAATACTTGATTAAAACTCTTGACGTGAAAACTCCTGAGAAATTGGCGATAGATCACTTCTGTTTCTTGTACTTCAACCGTTTAAAAATAAAGTTACCCTCCCAACTAATATAGCTTTGCCGAAGGCGTCCTCAAAGTTATCATGTTATTGTTATGGAAGCAACATTTTAGTGATGAACATATGATTACATATAGAGATATTAATTTATAAACAGCTGTTCTCATTTAAAGTACTGAGGGAAAATCGGAAATAAATACAAAAAGATTACACAAACGTTAGGTGAGCGAGCGCAGCGAACGAGCTCACCTGAAGTGTAAAATATTCCTCGGGTTGGCATTGCAATTTGAGCACCCTTGTGAAGCACAGGTAAGTTAGCTAGTTCTTAAATAAATGCAATGTATTTGTAAATTATTTATTTTAACCTTGGCCAAAAAAAAATGAAGTAAATAATAGAAGGTAGATGGATAAAAATTTTGAAATAATTTATGTGTCCCTCCAATAAACTTTTCTATAAACAAACGTGCATTTTCTTAGTTACTGCATTGTAATTTGTTGAACTAGGGTAAGACCACACATAGGCTACATAAAAATGTATAAATAGTATAAACTGTGGAATAAAGCACTCAAACTTCCATTAAAATCTATAATTATTTTAAGCGAATTAACTACCCAATAAAAAATAATAATTTTTATAAATAATGGCATACAGTTTGCACATTTGTTTTTTAGGTATGGAGAACAAAGGGTATAAGCACGTAGATCATTCATTAATCACGGCAGTAAGGCGAGACATAATAGAGGGTCGACAACCACACTAGAATATAACTTGTAAGAAACACATCATAAATTTACAAACTAAGGGCCAATGTTATCAGATTTCATCGGAGTTATTGGTGGCATCATTAGATTCAAGTTTTCTCTATGTGAGCAACAATATTATCTTCAATATGTTGACAAAATATTTGCTGTTGACTAATGCAAGCTAATTTACACAATAGAGCAATAAATACCGTAATCCATTATTAAAATCCTGTTGTGAGGTCCAGGTCCAGTTTTTGAATAGCCAGGTGATGATGGTAAAGCATTGAATATACTCGCTGGAGGGTAAAATTGCCTTAGGTTTAAGAGTCCTCCAGAGTCCAGCGTTAACCTGGTGACAACAACAATACAGAGCGTCCCCGTCAACAACAATACACGTGAACACTTCCCCCTCACCCACGCTCCGGAGTAGAAAATTCCCGTTATGCTTTGTCTCTGATCTTCATATGATAATGAAATAACATTCTAGAGGCAAAGTTGAATTAATGTAGAATTGTGTTTACTTTTCATAGAAATTTATATCTTTCAACGAAAAAAATAATAAACAACCTTGTAATAATTCGACATTGCATGTAAAATTACATAATTTATTGCCTCCAGAGTACATACACAACCTATATGTCTATAAGACCATCAAATTTTTGGCAACTCTTACAAGAAAATTAGTTCTCTAACAGTATGATTTATTTAACCAATCTATAGTACGTTAAATTAAAATTTATTTTCATCACGCTACTTCAATATCACCTGTTTTCGACCTCACTTCTATCAACGGAAATCATGCTTTTGAGGTCTAGGGCCAAATTTATTTTGCCCTAGACATCATTGGTTTCGGCGTGGAAAGCAATGGATACCGGTAGCTGATGTGAAGTGGTTGACTAGCAAACGAAAAAACAAGCAGTGCATTCCACTAGGTTAGTTAAGGTTACTTTTTGCTTGTTATGGGCGAATAAAAAATATTTTCCCTTTTTTAGATTTTATTGCAGAGTGTAGTGTGATGAAGAATATAGTTCGTAACTCGGCCAAAAATGTTTTGCCTTCTCTCCTTCGATTCAAGTTCTCGACTTCGTCTCCAGCTTGAAATACGATCTCTAGGCCAGCAAAACGCCATTTTGAGCCCTTCTAACAAAATATATATTAACATCCATTAATTATATTGAATACTTAAGCTCAAAGGGACAACATAAATGAAAATCAGATCCAAGCGAGTATTGGTCCAGTGGTTTTTAACACAGCTGGTCTATGTCTATTATTTAATTAAATAATTACTTAACTACTTAACTATCAGTGTTGTTTCAATAGCTTAAGAGTTAATTTCTTTGTTTACGTTACAGGGTAGGGTTGAAATTTTATAATGGCCACTCAATTAAGAATATTATACTGGTTTCCTTTGATAACATGTGTACCTGATCTCATAAGCTAAGTTTAAGAGCGATGATATAACATAAATAAATTAATAACCAAATTCTCCAAGGACTCTTGTCACTTTACAAATAATTTTTAAATTTTATAATAACGTCTATTGATTAATAAATCAAATATCTACCAATAAACGATTTCTCATGTAGTTTGCATCTATAATGACAATTTAACTCTGGTCGGCAGAGTAATGCTAATCAATAAGGCAACGTTCCTAGCTGGACAACGCTGAAGAAGCCATTTCCACAAATCATCACAATATTCGAGACGGGGGAGAGCTGGGGCACATAACTTGGGTTAGTGTATTTACTGAGGCGCTGTCTTGGTGGTACTGTTTTGGCTGGACATGATTTTACTATACTAAAAATATAATAGTAAAAATAAGTTAAAATTTATTAAGATTATATATTTTTAATTTTAATTTTACCTTTAATCTGATGTTAGATATTTTTAATTATTTCTCGATGATCATAAATTAAGTTGAGATAAAAGTAAATTATTCTTAAGTTAGACAGCTAATCTATATTATTTGCTAGACTGACAATTGCTTTGAACTTAGCCTATATATTAATTATGATTGATAATGATTGAACGAGTTGGCTGTTTCTTTGAATTTTGACATAAAATTGAATGCAATAAGTAACTATTTCGCTTTTTAGCAATTTTCACATCACAATTGCATATAATTGAAGTGATTTAAGTCTTAAATATTTTTTATTTATTAACGATTAACGAAAAATAAGTACGATATCAAATCAGGTTTTCCATTGGATCGTGGCTGTTGTTTCTTATAAAGAAATCAAACCCACCTTCTAACACAGAATTTTAATTTTAACACTACTGGTTACACACAAACGCAGCTTTTCAATTGTATTCCTATGTAAGATTTACAATGAGAAAAATATAAAGCTGTGGCGTCTTAAGTAACCGTACTCCAAACTTAAATAATGTCATTCCGAGGACTAAAGCACAACAGTGTAGAATATCATTACTGGTAATTATGCATGTCAGTCTATATTGTAAGGAGTATGCCGTCTTACAGCAGTAAAGATGTCAGTTGACTGCTGGCGCGATGTTCCGTCCTTACAACAGTGATCGAGTCTGTCACGTCATAACAACGCTCGGCCTGCTGCAGGACCCTCCTGACTGCCAAGCAGCTAATCACGTCCCTGCATTACGTTTGAATTTCTATTATGTACCCTAATGAAGTAACCGATACAAATAACTTATGACCCAAATGAGAAATATAACAAGATTTTGACGAATGCACCAGTAAGTTATTAAGCATAAAGCTTGATATCTAGATACGGTGGAGTAAATCAACTGAAGCTGACATATTGACTTTGTGAAAGGATTTACATAATTCGTTTAATAAACTGCACACTCTCACCCCGTGCGAAGAACAGGTACACTTCTAATACACCTACAAAGTACTTCAATGTGTAGTGATGAGAAGCACAATAAAGTCATGTAAAAGGACAAAACTATATTTCATTTGAACACCAATGAATAATTTCAAACTGAAGCCAAACAATTATTAACAATTTTCTTCATTTACAGGCTATGGTCTCTATTTTCACATAGTTAGTAGGGGACTAATTTAGAGAATACAGAAATGCATACTCTGCTTCTATTTCTGATTCAAACCAAGCAATGTATTTTATATTTGTAATTATTATCTGCACAATTAATTTTTTTAATATTTTTCATAATTATTAGATTTGTTCGTTGTCAAATATGTCTAAACATACATTTTGAAAGTTAAGTTTCAATTCAATACGTTAGTTGAAACATTTTCTAAATCCAATCTAATTCCATAATTACTGTGTATTTATAGACAAGATAGTAATCTAAGAAAACTATAATAACAACTAAACACCTTTTTAAATTATTAATCTATTTACACAACAGGTGTACAATATCATTTTCACAAACATAGTAACTCTCTATGTACGTTTTCCTTATTTAAGCAGAAGTGAATCATTCTTTGCTTGATTGGATTGCTTTGTCAGTTTTTTGAAATGAAATTATCAATGATTACACCTGAGAGTTTTAGGTAACTTTGTTACTGTCTAAGATATTATGGTATAGCTCATTTAGCCAGCCACCAAGCTTTAAGAATAAAATACCCCCGTCGCAGCAGACCTGCGTACTCAGCGAATTTCCAATGGAATTTCAGATTATTTACTTTCCCCATAAAAACACCATAGGATCAAGTATGTAGGTTTGCTGCCATTGGGTGTTGTTAGAAAATCTAAGTTAATCAATAATTGGTGAATGTAAACACAAAATTGTATCAAACTCTGGAAATTTTTTATTTTTCCCATAAACCCCATGGGGGTGAGTATGTAGGTTTTGACGCCATATGGGTTTTGTAAGCAAGTATAAGTTAAACTTTATATAGATAATGTATCAACCAAATTTGATTAAGTTATGTCAATAAATAAGCAAGATACAGGGTTTCTTGTTTTCCCATAAGAATAACATGGAAAACACATTTTGGATTTTCCCCGTAACCAGTTATGCTATGATAAAAATTCAAAATACCAAATTGTTTGTTTTTTTAAGCTCTTTTGAATGGTTTCAGTTAAAATTGATGATTTTAAAAATTAAGGTCCAAAAATTCCAAAAACCCATTTTTGACCCCTTTGAAACCCCATAAAACCCCGTTCCCATGGTCCGATCATTCTGGTTCGCGAACTCAACCTAGTAGGCGCTGGCTTACACTCCTGTACCAAATTTCATCAAAATCGGAGGTTCCGTTCAAAAGTTATCGTGTTCACGGACACATAGATATATATATATATATATAGATATATATATATATATATATATATATATATATATATATATATATATATATATATATATATATATATATATATATATATATATATACATATATATCAATTTGAACGAACGGTGTTTTTGGCTTCTAGGGACCTCAAAACGAAAAAGTATCATGGTCCGGGCTTAGGTCTTACCGTGACTACTACCGTAATAGCGTATTCCCTATAGGGAAATTCGCTAAAAATAAATTCTGAGCTGCAGATCACCTGAGTCATGCATGTATAAAGCTAAATACTACAGTAAAAATTAGATCTGCCTTTATAGAGCTAAATCCAAGGCTCCAAACCATTGCAGCCCAGCTTTACTAGAACTATGCAGACCGGTCAGTCCTTCGGCTAAAGCATTCAGTGGGCACTCTGCGATTATGTGCTCCGTAGTTTGACACTCTGCTCCGCAGTCGCATGACTAGTCTTGTGTCATTCCCAATTTGTACTGTAATTCCAATTATTACATTCTCCCACTCCAGTGCGGAAACTATTGAGTATCGTTCACTGCTTCCGAGGATGATTCATACCACCTACCTCTACGGTCGGGTCAGCTATCAAAAATTGGTTCCGACCTTGAAAAGCGTCCAAGAAGGAAGTCCAGTTTGTATGGCGGTGAAGTTTGTGTCAATCGACTGGGAGGCTGTTCGTAGAGGTTCGCAGAACTTGTGCGTTAGCTCCCCATGTGCAGACAGCAAGGTAATGGACAATGTTAGTCCTAGCTCTCACTTAGCTGCCGGTTTTTTTTAGTAGTTTTTAAACGTGAGAGACCGATCTAAAGTGACTCCCAGACATTGTCGGCGATCATTATGATTTAGCTCAACACCGTTGAATATACGATATTTTGTTTTTGGTTGGTCAGTCTATTGTTCAAGTGGCAGCAAGGTAGCTCAGTTTTAGTTGGGTTTGGATTCAGTTTCCAGGCTTCAAAGAATTCACCGAGGGCTGTGAGGTAATTTTTTAGTGTTTCCTCAGCTTGTCGAAATGCTGGTGTTAATATGCCAATGCAATATCATCTGCATAGCTAAACTTTAAAGACCGAGTTACAGGAATGTCGGCAGTATACACATTAAAGAGCAAAGGGGCGAGTACTAACCCCTGTGGCAGGTCATCGTTTAGTTGCCTAAAAGTACTTTCTCTGCCTCTCAGATATCCATCCTATTGAAGAGCATTGAGTTGAGCAAACGCAACAAGAAAGGGCAAGGATAAGGTCGTTAAATTTAACAAGGAGGAATTTTCTCCAGACAGTGTCATATGCTGCAGTCAGATATGAAAAAGCCACAGAGGTTTTCAGTCTTCACTGAAACCCTTCCTCAATTAAAGAAGTCAGAGCTAGAACCTGGTCACAACAGTTGCGAGCAGCATAAATCCACTTTGTTCGATAACGATGTTACAGGAATGTCGGCAGTATACACATTAAAGAGCAATGGGACGAGTACTAACCCCTGTGGCAGGTCATCGTTTAGTTGCCTAAAAGTACTTTCTCTTCGTTTATAATAATTGTTGTTAATAATTGCATTGAGAATAATGAGGCTTCTGTCATAAATCAACCTCTCGAGCAGCTTATAACATACACTTAAAAGAGCTATAGGACGATAACTTTCAAGCCATTGTAACGGTTTTATTTTAAGCAGAGAAAAATAAAAATAGAATATTTAATTTAAGAACAGAAAATGAGTTGAATTTATTTCATTTGGCATGCAGGCCTGATCAACCTGCTAGACAACATCAGCTGGGTAGATAACAATACGCTGCAGCTCCAGCTGGCCAAGGCCACAGTTCACTTAGTTTTCCTGTTAGCCCCTGACTGACATGTCTAACTCTGCATACCCCTCCCACCCTTCTTTCTCTCTCTCTCTCCGTGGAGAACTTTCAGAGTGCGTTGGACTGCCTGAAGAGACACTACAATAAGTTACCATCTATCCTGCTCCTTCCTGGCCGTAATTGGATTTTGGCTGAGGTGAGATACCAAAATTTAAATTAAATATCAGATTCTTATTAATGAAAGGTTAAATTATATTTTGGAAAATGAATTCAAAGTTTATGAAATTTAAAGCTGACCAAATAATATTTAACTGTGAACCAACCAGTATAAAGCTCAGGAAATCACATGTTTGTAGTGAAAAAAATTTTAGAATAAAATAATATTTTGTACAAAGGTACTTTTATGTAAATTGTATGTAAATTTTCATGATAAATAATTTTTTTTAAAGTTAAATGTTACATTCAAGTGAGTTGTAAATAAGCTTTTTGTTAGAAAATGTGTTCTTGAAACTGTTCAACCGACCTGTTATTTTCATGTTCATGCAAACCATGAAATCTGGATAGTCAATGTCTAGGAAAGGATTATAATAATTTTAGCGGTGAAAATAATTGTTGTACGGTAACTTGTTCTATGTTAAATGTTTATTAAATTCAGTATTTTTTTTTGTCATAATTAAATGTTTTTAGAATGACAGCAATTTTTGTCAAACTGAATGAATATTAATTAAATCTTCCAGAATGATTTTGAAGTGGTCGGTAAAATCAAATATTTTACTTCAGGTAAATATTTCAAAGGAAAATTATTACCAAACTGGCTGATACTTTTATTAAATGTTAGAATTAGAGCAAATATTAATTTTAGGCTATTTTTTTTTTTTACATGATTGATTATTTCTGTAGCTGTGCTCTTTGTTAAATTGTGACAGTTATTTACAGGTGAGATTTATTATGACTGAGATGTTTAGATAATGGTTTCCCTTTCAAAATAATTAATCAACTAAGATTCTTTTGTTATAAATTTTCATTAAATTTACCAACAACTATGGTTCAAGGAAATATTTAAGAAAATTTGTTACGGACCGATAGTGAATATTGTCTGAACTTGAGAAATGTCTTTAAAAGTAGAAAATGTGTCAAATTTTTCTCTTCGTCAATTTTAAATCTGTGCATAAAAAAAACCTCATGCAAAAATTAATTGCAGTAACTGTTCAGAAAAATAGATTGTATTTTATTGTTTGGAAAATGGTTTCTTAAAAAAAAGGAATAATAATGTAATTCATGTGATTGTTTATGACTATATTTAACTTTAAATTAGGGTAGATATTATTTTCCTGTACATTGCTCAGGGATTGTACGGGAGCTGCGTGTGTTGTCTACCGTACCTACTACGTCTATGGGTGCCTAGGGTGCGCCTTACCGGACTGTCTACAGTGGATGCCTACTACCTACTGCCTATTGCCTGTTGCTGTCCTACCGACTCCTGGAGAGTTTTCATGTCCTGGACCACCAGTGTCGGATCACCATCGTAGGGTGCAAACCTGCGGTTCTGCGGTTGCTCTTTGACCTTTCCCCCGTAGTGTCAATTATCTGGTACCAGGTATTTATGAACTCAATTACATTGTGGTTCCTGAATTTTGGATATACCCAGGGTCCCAGTGACACCTATCGGACTTCGGAAAGGAACTTTAAGTGGAGATCGTCCCTTCAATATACTTGGACAACAATCACCGTCAACGACAGTTGAGCGCATTGCGTAGTTACCTATAGATATCTACAAATAATATGTTGCATTTAAGTGTTTAATTGTCACTCATTATTTATTTAAATATTTGTGTACCGGTATTTTCTTGTCTAGTTATAAGTTTTAGGTTAAGATGTTCTCAGTCCACTGGCCGGCCAAGGTACAAATTTAATATTGAGTACTGTATTTATTGAGTATTGTCTTACAGTTTGAATAATCAAGGATCTTGATTACAATTCACGTTAGAGAAAACCCTACCATAAAAAATGTTGTGAATATAAACTTGGTTACCTGATATATATCTGTGGTTTATCTAATTTTAAAGCCATATATATTGTCGTTTAAGCTTTTGAATTTGAAATTCTGGGTCATAATAAATTTAGCTCTAAACATTCTTCTGTTTTGATTATTTATCAACCTTGCTGGTTAGTTAGTGAAAAGAAAATAGTCAATAGCAGCTTATCTTTTTAATGATTTGAGTCATTCAAAGATAGTTTTTAAAGTAAATGTGAATTATCAATTTAGCTCAAAACCTGGTCTTTAAATTAAAGAAATTTGAGATTGGTATTTAAATGAATTTATCTTATTGTCTTTTATGTTGGTTGGTTTTCACACTCTCACCTCAACCGTTCACCAAACATTTATTTTTTTTTTTAAATCGAAACAGGCCTTTTCCTTGTTCTGGCCCTGTTACCCTATCACAAACAAGGTGGCGCCCTTCTTAAACTTGAAGAATTGAAATTTTATGGTTAAGAGAAATATTATTGAAGATTCACCGTCCCACCCCTTGGCTGAGCTATTCCGGAGTTGTTACACCATTTTGGATCTTTTCCGAGCTTCAAGATAGCTATAATTTTGGATTTCCTAAATATCCCAGGCATGTCGCCGGTTTTCAGAGTAGCGCTAAAAACTTCAAGAAGCCACTGTCTAGCTTTGTTACCCGAGTGTTTTATAAACTCCGGGAAAATGTCATCCAAGCCTTCGCTTTGCCAAGTGGCATTGTATTAATCGTTACTTCCAGCTCATCGTAAGTGAAGGGTCTGGAGACTTCTAAAGGTGGTTGCCGACTCTCCTTTATCTCGTTAAGCTTGAAATCCATTTTTCTGTCTGCAGACGTACGCACAAGTTAAAAAAAAAATAAATAAACAAAACAGAGAGGCAAAACGCCTCGAGGCAAAATTTCACGAGGGCAAAGGCTGTGAGGCATCCTGTTTTTCACTTGATTTATCAGAAGAGAGTTTTCTGAGCAGAGATCATGCTTTCCGACTACTTTGGGTGAAGTTCAAGTTCTCGACAGTTTTCACCCACTTCTCTCTCCATGAGTTGTTGAGAGAGGTAACATTGTCTAAGATGAGCTGATTCCTGTGTGTAGGGCCTTCGTAAATATGGTGAGCATCGCTGATAGTTGGTCTTCTTCATCTTTTCTTTCTTCTGGATTTTTCCATCTTGCATAACATTTTCTTTCTCTGTTGTCTGGAATTTCTCCACAGCGTTTAGGTTTGGGTTTGTTGGACACAGCCCATAGCTGTACATATATTGGTACATGTGTTGTGGGAGGTTTGTTTTGATGTTGTTAGCCAGGTCTTGCACCCCCTGAGCGTAGCCTTCCAGGGTTTGATCATTGTGGTCGTCGCCTGACTGGCGGCGCGGGCGGAGGAGGCGGCATCTCCATTCTCCAGGACATCGTACTGGTATTGCTCTGTGCGGCATCTCCACAACAGGAGGGTCGCCGCCACTCCCCCCAGCATTTAAGCCCCTCTCATGAATGACGGTTCACGAGTGCTGATACCACACGGCCACCTATTATTATAATATATATTAAAAAAATGTTAATAGTTGATCATCCATCAGATGATCTCAGTGACCTGTCAGTTGATCTACTTTGTTGCAAGACACCTCCTCAAATTATCATCCAATGCATTTTTTAAACCTTTTAATTTTTCCATCTCAGATTTGTTTTTAACTAATTTTTTTTCCAAATTCATTCAAATTTATTTTTAAAACTTGTTGTTTGGGGAAACATTTAACAGCTTTAATAGCTTATTTGATATAATTTGTTCAACTTACATCTATTCTTATAATAATTCAGTTTTGAAAATCTTGGCAGAATCGAATCTGGAGTTTCACTGGACCGATTTTAATTTTTAAGATGTCGTTGGAAAGCTCTCATAATGTAGATTTGCCAAAAAATATGAAAGTTTGATGTTTTTTAGTATTTATGGTAAAAAATAAATAAAACATGTTTTCCATAAGAAATACATTGGAAACAGGTTTTTACGATTTTTTTATTTGAAGGCAATTTTTGGCTGCCTTTATTGTGGTTATTAAAGAAATGCCAAAGAGTAATTTGAAGGAAATTTTATTCTCTTTCAGAAAATCACAATCCACTTTGGTCGATTTCCTCACCGTTCAAAAGTTATTTACAACAAACCAAAGCTACTACCAGTTTTGTTTGCGTTTCCAAAATACTGAATTAAGTGAAATCTTTAGTAAATCGAATCTGGAGTTTCACTGGACCGATTTTAATTTTAGAGATGTCGTTGGAAAGCTCTCATCCTGTAGATTTGCCAAAAAATATGAAAGTTTGATGTTTTTTAGTATTTATGGTAAAAAATAAATAAAACATGTTTTCCATAAGAAATACATTGGAAACAGGTTTTTACGATTTTTTTATTTGAAGGCAATTTTTGGCTGCCTTTATTGTGGTTATTAAAGAAATGCCAAAGGGTAATTTGAAGGAAATTTTATTCTCTTTCAGAAAATCACAATCCACTTTGGTCGATTTCCTCACCGTTCAAAATTTATTTACAACAAACCAAAGCTACTACCAGTTTTGTTTGCGTTTCCAAAATACTGAATTAAGTGAAATCTTAAGTAAATTGAATCTGGAGTTTCACTGGACCGATTTTAATTTTTAAGATGTCGTTGGAAAGCTTTTATCCTGTATATTTGCCAAAAAATATGAAAGATTGATATTTTTTAGTTTTTATGGTTAAAAAATAAAAAACATGTTTTTCATAAAAAATACATTGAGAACGGGGTTTTACGAATTTCTTATTTTAAAGCAATTTTAGGCTGCATTTTTTGTTGTTGTTCATGAAATGCTAAAGAGTAATTTGTAGGAAATTTAATTCTCTTTCAGAAAATCACCATCCACTTTGGTCGATTTCCTCACCGTTGATAAGTTATTTACAAAAAACCAAAGCTACTATTAATTTATTTGCGTTGAAAATTCAGTTTTGAAAATCTTTGGGAAATCAAATCTGGAGTTTCACTGGATCGATTTTAATTTTTAAGATGTCGTTGGAAAGCTTTTATCCTGTATATTTGCCAAAAAATATGAAAGTTTGGTGTTTTTTAGTATTTATGGTGAAAAAATAAATAAACATGTTTTTCATAAAAAATACATTGAGAACGGGGTTTTACGAATTTCTTATTTGAAAGCAATTTTTGGCTGCATTTATTGTGGTTGTTCAAGAAATGTTTGATAGTAATTTGTAGAAAATTTAATTCTCTCTCAGAAAATTATCATCCACTTTGGTCGATTTCCTCACCGTTGTTAAGTTATTTACAAAAAAACCAAAGCTACTACCAATTTATTTGCGTTGAAAATTCAGTTTTGAAAATCTTTGGGAAATCGAATCTTGAGTTTCACCGGACCGATTTTAATTTTTAAGATGTAGTTGGAAAGCTTTTATCCTGTATATTTGCCAAAAAATATGAGAGTTTGATGTTTTTTAGTATTTATGGATAAAAAATAAAGAAACATGTTTTTCATAAAAAATACATTGAGAACGGGGTTTTACGAATTTCTTATTTGAAAGCAATTTTTGGCTGCATTTATTGTGGTTGTCCAAGAAATGCTTGATAGTAATTTGTAGGAAATTTAATTCTCTTTCAGAAAATCACCATCCACTTTGGTCGATTTCCTCACCGTTGATAAGTTATTTACAAAAAACCAAAGCTTCTACCAATTTATTTGCGTTGAAAATTCAGTTTTGAAAATCTTTGGGAAATCGAATCTTGATCTTCACAGGACCGATTTTAATTTTTAAGATGTCGTAGGAAAGCTTTTATCCTTTATATTTGCCAAAAAATATGAGAGTTTGATGTTTTTTAGTATTTATGGTGAAAAAATAAAGAAATACATTGAAAACGGGTTTTTAATTTTTTTTTATTTGAAGGCAATTTTTGGCTGCTTTCATTGCGGTTATTCAAGAAATGCTTATCATTAATTTGTAGGAAATTTAATTCTCTTTCAGAAAATTATCATCCACTTTGGTCGATTTCCACACCGTTTGTAAGTTATTTACAAAAAACCAAAGCTACTACCAGTTTATTTGCGTTAAAAATTCAGTTTTGAAAATCTTGGGGCAATCGAATCTGGAGTTTCACTGGACCGATTTTAATTTTTAAGATGTCGTTGGAAAGCTTTCATCCTGTAGATTTGCCAATAAAATATGAAAGTTTGATGTTTTTTAGTATTTATGGTGAAAAAATAAGGAAACATGTTTTCCGTAAGATATACATTAAAAACGGGTTTTTAAGTTTTTTTTTTCATTTGAAGGCAATTTTTGGCTACTTTTACTGCGGTTATTTAAGAAATGCTTATTAGTAATTTGTAGGAAATTTAATTCTCTTTCAGAAAACTATCATTCACTTTGGTCCATTTCCTCATCGTTAAAAGGTTATTTACAAAAAACCAAAGCTACTACCAATTTGTTTACGTTGAAAAAATACTATGGTAGAGATATTTTTATTAAACTTTGTACAGCTAAATCTAGAGTACTGGACCGATTTTATTAATTTTTTATGTGTTTTCCGAAAGCTTCGTCTATGTTTATTTACTCAAAAATGTGAGTTTCATTTTTTTCTCAGCAGTTATGGTGAAAAAGTTAAAAAGATAAACATTTTCTTCCTTTAAACTGTGTCTATGAAACACATGTTATTAATTTATCAGCTGATTGATGCATTGTTGTGTCCTTGACTTTTCTTTGTTTACATTTTGGTGTTTACATTTGGGATTTGTGGTTGTGAGTTCCTTACGTTTTGATGGCTTTTAAATAAAGTTATGTGATAAAGCAGTGTGTGGTTTTAAGCAGTATGTGATTTTTACAATCATAAATTAATTGTTATTTGAAAAACTAAACTAAATTAAATCAAACTAAATTACTATAAAACTGAACTAAATTAAATAATTACAGGTATAAATTTTTAATTGTTCTGAAAATGAATAATTTTACCATTTATAATATAGATCGCGACTGAAACTGTTTGTTTAGAAGTTTATCTTTTCTATGCCATTCAACACAATCTAAGTACGCTGAAATACGAACCAGTTATTTTTCTCAAATAAAATTTCAATATTGAAAACAAATACTACAATTTGTTTTTATTTCACCGGAAATAGCCTATAGGTACCATTTTTCTAGAGACCGTTGTATTTAACCACAACGGGCTTTGTTCCTAGTAGTTCAATATAACATGATCACTACTTGGAAAAAACATCCGTCATAAACCAATGTTTGTAAAATTCTATTGACTCTATAAAACGTGAAATACATTCTAATAACTATAAAGAAAATAAATTGCAAGTATGATAGCGAAAAATTACTGGAATACAGCAACTTTCATTATGCGAGCTTATGTTGTAACGGTAGTCTGCTTGGCAAGACCTGGCAAGACCATGACAAGACTATCAAAAGACCATGGCAAAAAAACCATGGCAAGACCATGAAAATTTTTCATTATGTCTTGTTTTGTTAGTATGTCTTTTTGAAGTCAGATATAAACCCACTTACATAACCGAATTCCACATTCTCTGGCTATGCAGGAATTCTGTGACGAGTAAAATGGTATCAATTTGTCATATACCTTAATCGTTATTCTTCAAAAGAATATGAAAAAAAACTAATATATTTACTATCAATTTTAAAGCAATCTAATTTCAAGCAGTTTTTTTACTGCAATGTTCTGAGTGATTTCTTTTATTTTGCTTTATGTTTTTTTCAAATCTACATGCAATTTTAATAATACAGAACAGCTATAATTTTACTAGTTTAAAGGTTTTCTTCATTTTTAAAATGTTTGAATTATAATGATATATTATTATTTAAATATACTGTTTTAATGTTAGATAAAGAACAGATTACTTACCACGTCGAAAAAAACAAATCGCTCGATAAACTCCTCCATAACACGAAATAATTTCACTGGAAGTAAAACAGTTATGCTCGCAACGGAAGTAATCCAAAGCAATTCGGTTTGGTTTCCAAGGTTTCCGCAAATAAAAATGTTAGAATATACAGTTACCATGGTGAAATTTATCAACTTCAACGAGTTCTTTTTTTTAAGCTTTCTATAGTTAATTATGTCAACAATAAAATTAAACTTTGAATTTTTTAATAAAAATACATAAATGTGTTGACCATTAATCACGAAATAGCACTGCTAGATCGTATTGTTTTCATTATAAAATCGTCTAACACACGTAATTCACATTCTTCCGCTGTCCCCGTTGGGAAGGGCCCCGCCTGGAGGCCACACAAATCTTTGGTGCATTTTCGGTGGACTCGGTCTGCCAAAAGATTTTGGAGGATGAGGGCAACTGGGATTGTTTGTCACAGTTCGTCCGGGGCATCCTAATGGAAAAGAAAACCGATCTGGACCGCGAAGTGGCCCAGATCCCTTGATCGAGCGGCTGGATAAGGAGCGAGCCCCACGGGCGTAAGCCAAATTTAGGCCTAGCCTGACGTAATGTGATAAACAAGTCCAGGTTAGATTCCTAAAGAGTAGAGGAGGTTTTTTAGTGGGTAAACCCGTTTTTTAGGGGAGCCCCACACTACAGGCTGGCCACCTGTGTGCGTAATGCATTTTTCCACCTCTCCCTCAAAAAAAAAAAAAAAAAAAAAAAAAAAAAAAAAAAAAAAAAAAAAACACGTAATAAATTCATGTCAAGGAAATCCAACAGACTTCCAGAGAAAACAGACGTGAAAATAAGTTATCAAAGTTGATTCATCCAGTGGAAAGTCGGTCTGTTTTCTTGACGCATCCATCAATCTGTCGCCGACTGAGTCAGTCAAAGCGGGCGATCTAGCGGGTAAATACCATCAGTGTATCTGGCATCCAGTGCGGATAAATCCGTCACCACCGGGGCTGGCTACGCTCGCGCCGCCGCCGCCGGCTCATGAATGGACTGTTTGGGCCCACTTTGTACCGAGTAAATATAGTGCGCGGCCGATGTGGTGAGCATGAACCTAGAATCGGGGTCTATAAATATTGATAACATGCAATCAGTGAATACATGTTTTTTCTCTAGATATGTTCGAAAAAGATTATAGGTTTCATTACTTAATCTTTTTATATCTAAAAAAAAATTCAAAATACAGTATTGTATAATGTGTTGTAATTTCAGTAAATTTGATTTACATGGTAACTTATCAGTATCTAAAAAATATTGTTAGTGGTTTTTGCAGTGGAAATTAAATAAATAAATTACAACTTTTGAGTTACAAAAAAGATTTATATTTTTAAATTTACCTTTTTGTGGTTTGTACATTGTATTTATATATTTTTTTATTCTCTTGTGCCAATGTGAAAAAAAATACAATGCGAATTGCCTTCTATGCTATTAACTGCCTAAACATTTCCTTGTAACCAATTAGTTTTGAGGCTTTTTAAATTAAAATAAACAACATTGTAAACGATATAATAATAATAGTTTATTTTATTATTTGTTATTTATTGAAACCTAAGTTGTGTTGTGTTTGTTGTTTATTGAACCATATTAAACCCTTAGGTGTTATAAAACAAAAATTAAAATCTAAATATAAGCTTAATTTCATATATGGAAAAAAGCAAATAAAATTAGTGGTAGATTAAAGTTTATGAGATTGATATAAGTATATTATCCCTGATTACAATCAAAACTTTAATTTTGCTTCGAAACGTTCTTCAGTTTATTAATAAGTACTTTTAACAAAAATATGTTAATATTTATATAATTTAAAATTGAATATGAAACCAATAAGTCAACCACTGTGTCAAGCAAACAAGCTTTATTTTCTCCCAATACTCCTAATAATAATATAATTTTCGACCCAAAATTTTCGTATACTCCTCATTCTACAATAAACAGGACTATGAGAGCCATTAGTGATAGACTCATGGCAAGCCCTGTACATTGGCTCCCTGTTCCAGATCATGTCTCACATAGTCACTTCACTGAATGCTCATTGAGTGCTTTCCCCCAATGGTCTGCATTGTGCAAGTGAAGCTGGGCTGCAATGGCTTAGCACCCTGAATTTACCTTTATAGAGATCATAAATGTTTTAGTTAGGATTAAATGTATTGACGCAGGGGCTATGCACTGCAGGTTATATTTTATATTTTTTCAGAATTTGGTGGCTGGCTATAAAAGCCATACATATACTTCTCATTTAAAATAAATAATGAACCACAATTCTTTATAATGAATTACTCTCTTTACAAAACATTTGATTTTAATCTGCACCGTTTCACTTCCACGCTACCTCAATGTGATGAATAGAGTCACAAAGTAGCACTAAATAATCGGCCATAAGTCACGGTAGCAAAGCTGGTGGACGTTGGTGGTGGACGCAAGTTTATGGACTAATGAGTATTTGTGAGCCCGCGCGGCGCTGTAGACAAGCGGCCTGGATGTCTTGTAGAGGTCTAATCTGTATTAATGACCGGTCCTACTGGACATTAGCGTAATTGAGACATTTTATTGGGACATTTGGGACGCCGGGCAAGATGGATATTGTGTTGTAATTCCTCCGACGCGACGCAGCTAAGTTGCCTCTAGCTGAGATACACTACTTGCACTAAACCCTTTGGTCAAGTTTTCCATGAGTTTATTTTTACAGCCTGTTTTAAAAAATTATCTTATACTGTTTAACGGTGTGACCCAGCTGAAATCTTTGTTGGGAATCCATCATTCATTGCATCTAAGGAATGTGTTTAAAAGATTTATTTTTGTGTGGTGGAGGGAGAGGGATTAGGTGATAAAGAATCATTATTAAGAGATGACCATTTTAATGTGACACGAGAAATCGTAATCAATCTGTTTCTGTCTGACTAACATGTAATTTAAACAGTTAAATAACATGAAACATGTTAAGAAAACAAGTTATTGACTAAATTTGAATAAGTTACTTTGTTAGTCAGTAGAATTGTATTAGGAAAGTGTATTAATTCAGATTCAGACTAAATTGGGGTACTGTACTGCAGCCTATTTCATTCAGTTTTACCTGCAGATCCCCCAATATGAATAGTTAATTATCAATATATTTCTCTAGATATCTTAAATATAATCATCCATCCTGGGCAATATTCAACGGTAACCACCATTTTTAACATCAGAAATGGAAAACAAACGTTTACAACACACAAAAATACAACTACACTTATACTGATCAGAATACAGACGGTAAAACGGAAAATGGCAATCGATTTCAAACGGACACACCAATCACTATCAGTCCCGAAGAGAGTATGACAGACGCAACATTTCAGAACAACAACTACAAGAAACAATATGGCGTCATAGTCACATGGCCTCGTTAAATGATACTTGCCAAAATCGTCCCAACAGGGAAATAAAATAAAAAATGATAATAAATAAACCAAAGATACTAAATAAAATAATAAATTTGACAACTTAACACCAGTCTAAGACCAATTGATCTGTTTAATAGTTAATAGCAGGTAGGTATCAAATGCATTCTCGCACAGTTCTTACTCTTTCGTTGTTCTATTACTGCTAAACCAATTTGCAGAACTAGCCTATTCTCAGTAAATTAATAATTAAATAAATTGTTTATTTTCAGTATATGTTTGGAAATCAAAGTCTTTACTGGTTTGCCGTTTCGTCAGTTAGACACAACTCCAACTCCTACTCACTCACGCTGCATTGCTGTCCGTTCTGATTCATCCGTGGAAGAGAGATGGCGACAGTGTGTGGGATTGAAGTAAATCGCTCTTATATCTTCGTCAATCAACACTGACGCTGTTAGCCTTCTCAAGCGTGGGCTTATTATTACATTTACTTCTGTTTAAAAGGTCTTAAATTTAAATCAGTTTGTCAGAAAAAATTAAATATTCCATTTTAACGCCATAGGGAAAGTATTCTAAATGTAGGGTAACTTTAAAGTGTCCTATGGTACAACAAGTGAATCAATTTAATTTCGCTTAAACAACTGATACAAAAATGATATGTCATATAAACCTTAGATAAAATATTTGCATAGCAAAAAAAAACAATCAAAGCATCTTAAAATTCTTTTGAAACGATATTTTAAACTGTAACCATAAAATTTTGTGTCTTTATTTCTGTTACTTACTTGTTACTTGTTACTTGTAGCTCGCATCTGTTGTCCTGAGAGTCAAGGAATTGGACAGGTCAAGGGGTTTATCATATATATAGCTGCCCTACAAAGGATAATTTGTTAATCTAGGTCTTTGTTACCAGAAAGGTAACAGTCAGTACTATAAAAACTGGACTCCACTAGAAAGTTTTTAACTTCAACTTTGAACTTTGTGATTTTATTGATCTTTTGTAATTTTTCTGGCAAAGCTTGGAATAGCTTGATCCCACAGTATTTAGGCTTGTGCTCGAAAAGAGTTAATTTTTTTTTTTTTTTTTTGCTCTGCATGAAGTCCTTTATGTCGGGAGTGGTATTTGTGATTGGAAAAGGTTGGTGAAATATTCTGGGTTTTTATATAGCAGACTGATTCAAAGATGAAAAGTGAGGGGATCGTGAGAAGGTTTAATTGTTTGAAAGCATCTCTATAGCTAGTCTGGGGCGGCATGCCCAGGATGGCCCTTATTGCCTTCTTTTGACAGACCAAAATTCTTTCAAGGTTGCCCTTAACAGCTCCCCAAAGAATTATTGAATAAGAAATGTGTTGTTCGAAGAGGCCAAAGTAAACCAATTTTGATAGGGGAAGGCTTCCGTAGGTTCTAATTCTACGCAGATTATAGAGACCTCGAGCTAAAGACCCCTCAAGCTTCTTTAACTGATCTTTCCATCCCAGCTTATCATCCAATCTCACCCCCAAAAAGTCAGCGGTTTTTGAAATTTCGATTTGATCCTCTCCAATAAATAGGTTCGGAGTCCTATTGTTTTTTTTTAATTTTTTCTTTGGGCAGTTTGGATACACATGTATCTGGTTTTTTGTGGATTTAAATTGAGTTTATTTGATGAAAAAAAGTTGGCTAATTCATTTGCCTTTTCATTAGACTCTGCCTCCAGTCTTGGCAAGTCTGACCCATCTACGAATAATGTTGCGTCATCCGCAAACAGGTAGACGTTACCTATTGGGACACAGTCTGTGATGTTGTTGAAGTAAACCAAGAAAAGGAGAGGTCCCAGAACGGATCCTTGCGGAACGCCGTTCGTAATGATTTTTGGAGTGGAGAAAATTTTTTGAAGTTTTGAAGCAGAGTTTTGCAAAATCTTAGTGATCTGGCATCTTTCAGCTAAGTAAGACTCAAGCCATTTCAGCGCCAGACCAGAGATTCCAATTGAGGCCAGTTTTTCTAAGAAAATTGCAGCATCTACATAATCGAAGGCTTTTGAGAGATCTGCGAAACAGCCAACTACTGTTTCCCCAGCCTCCATCGCATCGATGCAGTTGTTGATGAAATCGATCAATGCCAATTTGGTTGATTTGTTTTGTCTGAAACCATACTGTCTGTTGCACATTATGTTATTGTGTTCCAGGAAATGGTTAAGTTGCTCCGAAACAACTTTTTCAATTAATTTTGAAACAGAGTTATAATGATCCATTCCTCTTTTAGTGAAATATATTATAGATAAAATATAAGTTGCTATATTTTCACATGTGCCGTGCGACTGATGAGGGAGTTATTCCATTCTCCATAACTTTTATTCAAGCATTTAAATGCAAACTTATAATAATGTAGGTACTGATAAACAGGTTTAAATGTTTGGAACTTACTGTTGCAATCTTAACAACTATAATGCATTTTAAAATTAATAATGATAAAAAATTATGTAACTTATGTATAGTTGTCACATATACTTTCCTTTGATTTCAATATCTTACTCGATTTTACTTTGTAACAAACAAAAAAAATAATAAAAATATAAAACATATGTAGCTTTGGAAGACTAGTTATTATTTTTTCCAATTCTTAATAAAAATGATTCAAACTGAGTGGTTTTGTACTAATAGTATTCAAGGCACCGTTTTAAGCAGACATTAACACCCTAGGCATACATTAGTTAAAAAATTCATGAATTCGTAAAGGCAATTGTTAAGCTCTTAACGCGAAGTCATTAAACACTAAAAACGGCGGAGGGAAGTGAGATAATGGTGAGAAAATGCTTAACACACACCTGAGACTGAGGCGGAGAGTGACTGGCTCTTAACATGGAGGAAATCCAACAGCTTACTTTCTATTGACTTACTGATCTTCCTAAACTAATTGCAAAGTCATCCCCAGATATTTTTAAAAACTATTCTTACTTCTGCATGGTATTAAAATGTAAGATTATCACTATAACTGCTTAATAAAACATAAGAAGAGACCTAACGATAAAAATCTAAAATATATACTTCCGCATCAAAACTATAAATACAGCCGCATGTATAACTTACTCATAGGGGTATACGAATTCGAGCACAGTCTAGCGGCGTTTTCAAGCATTAGCTGTGCAAAGATGTTGACCTCCACGTGCTTGATTTTTATCAATATTTATTTTATTTTATTTTAGTTTATATATGTGAACAACATGAATTTTTTACAACATCCATAAGGTAGTACATTACATATTTAAATTAAAAGCGTAGTTTCTCTGTTGGAAATAAATCACATCGAAGTAGTTCCAAAGATGTCCACTGAAGCGCTGCTTGTAGTTTTCCATGTATTCGACGCTTACAACAGCAAAAACGCTCAGCGTGTAGTTAACAATGCCTGTGCACTCGGTTAGAACTGCATATTAGCACCACTAAGATTGACCCGTATGCGAGGGTTTATATTATGTTTCCGTAGCAATAAGACTTTTAATTTATAACCTTGCAGACATGATGAGATTGTGTCAATGTCAATCGTTTGTTTCGTAACCCAAAACAGTTCGATGTTTCCTAGCTACAGTGGTAATGGATTTAAAGCCTCGACTGTTAAATTTGCGGATGTTATTTTCCATCAAATCTTAGAGTTAAAAGTGGCCCTAAGTGACATAAACTTGTTGCCCCTTTCATCTTGCATTCATCTACACTGGTGGATTTTTATCCATTAAATTTGCCCCGCCATTTAGTTAACCGTTTTATTAATTCACAGGGAGTATCATTAGGTGTTTCAGTAATATACTTTTTTAGTATACGTATAAATTTATTGATTTTTGAGATATAATCGGAGTTTTATCTGTATTTATTAGAAACTTAATAGAAATGTATGATTATGTTAATAATAATTATAATAGCAATATTTATTGTTCTTTAAATAGTAGCTACTACATTAACAAGTTGTTTATACCAGTAATTAAGTATACGTGGCTTGCAATGCTTCATGACTCTGGCTTTGCCTCTTCAAAAAGAAAGTCGCCTTGGTCTTTTAGAAGACATTAGCCAGTATGTGATAAGTACTTAGAGTAATCGTCATTGACACAACATTTTCATTATAATTATTACTATATCAACATTTATTCCATCACGTTTTTTAACAATATATTTCTTTTTAACTAAACAGTACCTTCTGACATTCCTTGTCTCTGTTGTCTATGCTGCGACGCGTTTCATCACCACTGTGTCATCTCCAGGCATCTTCGACATAAAGCTCAAATCAAAACATTTACACAAGACACAAATACATAAGTACGGGTAACACTTAAAAAACGAGTATATCAGGTCGTCGGAGTGGCCACATTTTGCACGACACGAACGGATGGTTTAACTTTATGATGGCTGGTGCGCAGATGCCTGAAGATGTCAAAGTGGTGATAAAACGCGTCGCAGCATATACAACAGCGACAAGAAATGTTAGAAAGTAATACTTAGTTAAAATTAATTTTCAAATTCCAGTAGTAGGACATGAACTCAAAAATAAATATATGTTTTTTTCTTCTTAACTTTTTTATTCCTTTATGGTTTCTTTCTTAAAATTTCACCGTACATCTTTTTTTTTTGCTTTTTTATTGTTTTTTCATCTGTTTAGGCCTACCCCCTCTTTACTCTTTTTTCGTATCTCTATCCATATTCTTAAAATATTCATACTTAATACACAATTCTAATGAAATTAAAATATAATGAATAAACAATTAGATTTTTTGATGATAACTAACAACCCTTAGTCTTAAAAGGTTCTAGACCATGGCTAAAACCATTGTTCAGTTTTCTACATTCACAAGCATTTTTTCCATTCCACGGGACCCAACCGATGAACTTCAGATTTATCTGGCAGTACTAACAACAGCGCTGCTCATCTTTGTGAACCTCTCCATATCCTAAGGCTTAATCCTACTTTACCTGTTTCAAGCCCAACTCTTGTTAGGACTCCTGCTTCATCCAGAAGGCGTCGGTCGCAGCCAACATATGTTGATCGCCGCCAGATCGACGGCCAGGCGGCACAATGCGGGCCCGCGGTAGCCGCTGACATAACACGTATATTTACGAGCCAAGGACAATATTCTTATAACTAACTCCTACCGTCTGCCACTGCCACTCACTCCGGATAATCCCACAATATCGCGTCCAATTTACGTGGCTGTAACTCAAGTGTTTATACGATGGGTTGGGCAGTTTACCACCTTTTCTCTTTTGGAAGTCGAAGTCGGAGTTGTGGCTGCTACAGCACGAGGGCTTGTTGTGAATAGTTTCTGCATTAAGAGTGGTCGTTTTGACCACTCTATTTCACAGTTAATTGTTTTAAAACATTTAAAATACATAATCCATTTAAGCTTATTTAATCTCAAAGCTTGATTAGGACAAGATACTACTAACACTTTCAATGCATTATGGCCAAAAAGATCTCGTTTGTAACCAAAAGAACAACGAATCTCAAAACATAGTTTAGGCAAATAGTTGTGAGATGCACAAGAGAAATGAATCCTGTTTAGGCAAACAGTAACGCCAAGACAGCGCCTCAGTAAATACATTAAACCCAAGTTATGTGACGCGACACTCCCCGTCTCCGAATATTGTGATGATTTATGGAAATGGCTTCTTTGTCGTCGACCAGCGACGAATGTTGGCTTATTGATGTTGCCATCTCTCTGCTGGCCTTTTGGAGGGGAGGGGGTTGGTTGGTTCCGGCAACATCTCTGGATGATTATAAGACTTAAATGTCGCTAGTTAAGTATAAAGAAGGTTCTGTTTTAGAAAAAATAACTAGTATTAGTAAATCGAAAACATAAAATTAAACGTGCAAACAAATATTTTAAATTTAAAAAGTGCAACGTTTAATTGATTCAAACTTTTACTTTTTAGAACTCACTTCAAGTTAAAACTTACCAATCATATACTATGAGTGATAACAATTAAACCATAAGAATAATTCACATAGAATAGTTAAGATCCCGATCCAAAGGTTTAAATCTACAATTTTATGTGAAGAGTATTTTCTTTTATTTGTGACATTATTTTTTTTATATATCATTATCTATTTTTTATCGTTTCCATCAACGGTAAAGTACTCTAAAAAAAGAAGAAAACTATTAGATTTGTGAATCATCAAGAATATTCCCTGGACAGGTAATACATAATCTATCATATAAATCCTTAGATTTAAAAAAATGAAGATATCTTTGGGAAAATCACTACATAGTGAAAAAAATGTTGAAATAATTTGTTTTGACCCAAACCTAAGACGTAAGTCAATACAAGTGAAGGTGGGTCAAAAAGTCCCTAGTCACTTGTAGGGTGGACAAGAGTCATATTGGGGGATGTTTTCACCTTTATCTGGCCGAAGGAGAGCTTTGTTGTTGTCACCGACCTTGAGTTGCACTCGAGAGCTCTTGAACCTAAAGTAATTTTACCCGCCGGCGACTTTATTCAATGCTTTGTCATCCTCAGCTGCTTGTTTAACATCAGACCCCAACAATATCTTGTATTTTGCAGAAATGGATAAAATATTACAAAATTGTCAAGATAATTGTCGATAGTTATAGTTCTATACCTTTTAGCGAATTTCCTTTAGAAATAAGCTATTACCGTCGTTTTCATGGGAGCTGCCGTTTGTATCGATGTAGGGACACCTCTGCGATTACATAATTATATATATTATCTTGTGGCATTTTATGTGTACTTTCTGGATACGTAGTGATTATTTGTCGGTAACACATTTAAAACTGCTCAAATAACGATTTACTAAAAAATTTAACATGGGCTTATATGGGAAATTAGAATTTCAATTTTGAGTGCTTGTGAACACGATAACTAGTGCAAAAATCGTCTGATCATCATGAAATTTGGTACAGGCATGAAGTTAGATTCTCTTGGATGAGTTCGTTAACCAGTAAGATCGGCCCAACTTCAGTAGGGAAAGTGGGGGATTTTACCCCTCAAAAGTGGGTTTTTTCCACTTTTCACATAGATATTTTTATTTTATTACCTTTTAGTGTACACCATTAGATTCAGCTCGAAAAAACAAACAATTTGGTATGTTTAATTATTGCTCTACGTCCACTGGTTACCGAGATATTAGCGAATTTCCTTTAGAAATAAGCTATTACCGTCGTTTTCATGGGAGCTGCCGTTTGTATCGATGTAGGGACACCTCTGCGATTACGTAATTATATATATTATATTGTGGATTTTAGCGAATTTCCCTATAGGGAATACGCTATTACGGTAGTAGTCATGGTAAGACCTAAGCCCGGGACCATGATACTTTTTCGTTTTGAGGTCCCTAGAAGCCAAAAACACCGTTCGTTCAAATTGATATATATGTATATATATATATATATATAGATATGTATGTGTCCATGAACACGATAACTTTTGAACGGAACCTCCGATTTTGATGAAATTTGGTGCAGGGGTGTAAGCCAGCGTCTGCTAGGTTGAGTTCGCGAACCAGAATGATCGGACCATGAGAACGGGGTTTTATGGGGTTTCAAAAGGGTAAAAAATGGGTTTTTGGCTTTTTTTACTTTTATTTATAAAATTCAACAATTTTAACTTAAACCATTTAAAAGAGCTTAAAAAACAAACAATCTAGTATTTTGAATTTTTTACCTAGCTTAAATGGTTATCGAGAAAATCCAAAAACTGTGTTTTCCATGTTATTCTTACGGGAAATTAACAAAACCTTCTATATTGCTTATTTATTGACATATCTTGATAAAATTTGGTAAGTACATTCATTCGGAAGCGTTTAACTTATATTTGCTTAGAGAACTCATATGGCGGCAAACCTACGTACTTACCCCTATGGGGTTTATGGGGAAAATAAAAAGAACACCATAAACGGATAAAATTTGGTATGTATATTCCATAGGTTGGGTTTAACTTATATTTACCAACAAAACCCATTTGGCGGCAAACCTACATACTCCCATCCCCATGGATTTTATGGGGAAATAGAAACTATGCCAAGATTCCATTGGAAATTCGCTGAGTACGCAGGTCTGCTGCGACGGGGGTATTTTTTTTAAATA